>VWZK01022049.1:0-78170 GCA_013396935.1 Baryphthengus martii | reverse complement strand
AAAAGAGAAAAGGAAAAAAAGAGAAAAGGCAAAAAGAGAAAAGGAAAAGAAAAGAGAAAGGAGAAAAGAGAAAAGAAAAGGAAAAAGTAAAAGGGAAGGAAGGGATGAAAGGAACAAAAAAGAACCTTCTTATGTCAATCTGAAAAAAAAAAAAAAAAAAAGAATCCATTTGTGATCACAAATGAAACATTTCCAATCTCATAATGGGTAGATTGCTTGGTTTTATTACCAGCCATGCAAAACAAGACCTTATCAAAAGAAGCACTGTGCAGAGGTCCCATCTTTCCATTAAAATAATTTCAAAAAGCTTTTTTTCCCCCCCCTTTTCCTCTGAAAGAATCCATTTTGCAAGATGATTTAGCTCAAAATCTGCTGGGAGTAACCCTTGACATAAAGTCATATTGTGTTGGAGTTTAGTCCTAAATTCATACATCAATTATTTACTGTCAACGCAGATTGTATAAGTGTAGAAAATTACTAGGAATGATATTTTCTCTCAGGCAGAAAGAATGTGATACAGCGGATACATCCCACCTAATGTGCTGTCCCACTGTCCACAGGCCAGAATTATTTATGCATTAGAAAACACCGTGCCAGGGCAAAAATAAGAGGGGAGAGAGAGAGACAGACACATTATTTTAAACCTTTCATAACATTCATAAATATTTCATAACAAATAAATAAAGAATGTTGGGCTTGTTTGGAGGACAGCTGTAGCTGCATGGTTCAGTGCTTTGCAAAGCTCCAGAGACCCCATGCTTACCCCTCAGTTAAGCCCCCATTTCTTTTTAATCATCCACTTAGTGCATTGTGGGTAGGGGAGCTCTCCAGGTGAGTTGAAAAGCTGGAGGTTATGTATGTGAATACAAGTTCTTATTTTAGATTGTTAAAGCAAACAGCAGTAGGGGAATTTCTCTTTAATACCCTGTTCAGTGCTTTTATCTTCTGTCATTGCAATTTTTTAATATATCAGAGAAATGACTGTTTTTTTCCCCAAACATTATTAAAGGGTAACCTTATTTGTTTTTCTTTTTTCTTTTTTTTATTTTTCTTTGAAACAGTCATTTTTTAACAGATTAAACATACATTCCATGGTGCATGTAAAGAAATTATGTTTAAACTGAAGGGAGTCATATCTTCATGTTCCTGAACTGTTATAGCTGAATCCAGGACTGCCTTTAGTAGTTTTATTTCTTACTTTGGAATGACGTCTTGAGGTTGTGTACCTCACATCACTATGTTGCACTCATTAACAGTGTACATGAGGTATGGGGCATGTAAGAACAGTTCTGTTTCAGGTGAGAGCCAGCTACTCTAGACTGAGGTTTAGTGTCCTACTTAAACTTGCTTTAATGGGGAATTAGTAATGGACTTCTGATTTAGCTGACAGAACAAAAAAAATATTACAGAACAGAATGCTGGATTAGATCCAATTAACTTTAAGGTTTCAGAGTTGTGTTTTGGACTATTTTATACCATAGCCTCTGGGGACACCCTTAAGAGATATGCCATTATTTTGTGGGGGTTTTTTTTGAATGCTTCATATCCCAGTGCACCCCTGAAAATGCCTGTCTTCCACCCACAGAAGGCAACTGTGAGAAGCAGCTTTGCAAATGTTCCTTACTGACTGATGGTCGAAGCTCCTCAAGGATGAGTGTTGGCTCTGGAGCCAGAGCCTACAGAACATCACTCTCCTCTTCACAGCATGTCACAGTGTGTCTCCAGTGCCCTTCTTGAGGTCTGACCAGTTTGTCATGTGATATCTCATAGGGGTGAACAGACCTGCAGCAAGCGAAGCAGTCCTCTCTCACAGCACTGCATGAAGACCTGAGCTGGCAAATCCACACAGCTCTGAGTCAGGTCTTGGGAATGACTTCTGTTTACTTGGGTGACGTGTAACCTGTTTCATGCCTTTTAGACAAAATGATAGCATTTGCTAACAAAAGCTAAAGCACCTCCAAGCTGCTGCTGAACGTATCAGGAAGCGTGCATAGGGCCTGAGGCACAATGTTAAATGCCACCTCTAATCTCTCAAGTGACACACTGTCCCTCCACTGGTTAGTGCACGGAGGGCTATGGGATGACATTCACTTGACCTCTCTGGGATTTCCACCACCAGGACTGTCATTGCAGACTGGTTTTTCTGCACTGTGAAAGCAGAAGAATGGATACTCACTCAGGCATCCTCCTGGGCTGGAAAGTGATGTCCTGAGCTTTCTGCAACACATTCTGCAATTGTATCTTCAACCCCACAGTGAGAGGACTTGTACCCTCCAGTGTGACAAAAATGGTAACTCTCTACATCTGCAGAGATGAAGCTATAGATAGAAAGTTACAAATCAAAAACTGTGAAGTGCATTTGCAGGAACACATACCTGGTAGCAGAAGGTTGTTGTGATTTTGAAAGATACTTAGCAAAATACGAACTGGCAGCAAAAATGTTCACAGTGATTTTGATCTGTCTACACAGATGCTGACAGACCCCAGAGTGGGGAAATCCACTCAAGTGAAATACCGTGTTCAGGACATCTCATTGACAAACTGAAGTGAGACCACAGAAGTGAACAAAAACAGTGAGCATGGGTTTGGAAGGACTAACATACAAGGGAAAATCCTGGTCACCCAGTCTGCCTGCGCAACACAAGCTGTAGCCTGGCACAGAACTAAATATTCATTTGAACTAGGAAATATATTTCAGGGTAAGAAATACTACAAACTTGTATTTGAAATTGTATGTAGGTCACATCCACAGCAACATACGACCAGTCGTCCTAGAAAGTAACTCCCACCTTATTGAAAACAAAGCCTCAGTTTCAGTTGTTCTAGTTTCAATTTCAACTCATTACATCATACTAAACTTAAGAGCTAACTTAAGAATCCATTACTAATGTTTTCCTTAAATACTCATAGGCTTGAACCTGATGCCTTCTAACTAACTCTCTGACAGAATAAGAAGTTTCTAAATTGTACTTGGGGCTTCTCTGTGGGCATCTGCAGCTATCAGAAGCTAGTCTGAACTCTGGACACTGAAGTGGGGACAGTGTTCCAAAGATAGCACCACCAGTGCTACATGCAGAACTAATACGACCTTTCAACTTATATTAAGTATTTTCTTCTATATACCTCTAGGGATTGTGTTAGTCACTTTAGTCGAGAGACGAACATGTAGAGACTAGTAAATGAAAACTGGGCTGAGGGAAAAAGTGAATCCTCTAAACAAGTAACTATACAAGAGAACAAGAAGGATTTTAGGTTTTAAAATGATTCACAGAAAGCTAATCAATTATCAGCAGAAAATCTTGTAGGGAGAAAAAAAAACCCAAACAATTTAAAAATAAAAGCCGGCAGCATCTTCATAAATGGAAGTATTCTGAAAAATGGCTGCATGTTCATTCTTCAAGAAATGATCATTTGTCATGTATTTTGTTTTTCATTATGACAATGCAGTTATCCTTTGTTGGAAAATTTGTTATTCAATATTATATCAAACTACTATGATGTCCCAACAGCTGTTTACACTTCTGTAGTTCTTAAGGTTTAAGGACAAGTTTTAAAAAAAGTGTATAACAGGTGGTGTTATGCTGCTTTATTCTCTGGTATTAAGTGAATTTTCATGTCCACAGTGGTCAGGGTTTTTTTTAATAACAAGCTAATTTGTAAAATAAAATAACTCATACAATATTTTTAAAATAATATATTTTTTAAAGGATTTGAAGTCAAAAGGGAAACTTTCTTGACAAATCCAAAGGACCAGCTGAAAAACTTTCCTAACTTTTAGAAGATATAATGTGATTTTAATATAACTTGTTGTCTTCTGACTAGCTTGAAAACATTTGTAGTATGCACATTTAAACTACTTTAAATTAACATTCTTCTGCTCAATCAGGTTTTACATGTTGGTCTTACTATATCATGAATCTTGTAAGGGTTGGAGTTTTTCCGTGGGGAGAGATTAGTGATCAGCAGAGTTTTCCAAAGCAAGCAAAATGAGAAAATTTTTAAACAAAGAAGTAGGAAAAGGCCATTCTAGAAGTACAATAGTCTATTGCATTCTACATCTTCTATTAGATTTCCTGCATTTTCACCAAAACCAGAGTAGATCTAGCTCCTTTTAGAAATGACAGGAAAATCATGGCCTACTATCTGATGAATAGCATTATAATTCTTATTTTCTGCTTTCTCAGAGAAGATAAATGGTGTTGAAAACTTCCAAATATTCCTTATAATTTTAATGAATGGAAGAAACCGATGTCCTTTACTGAAAAGAACTGAAGTGATTATTTGTCTGAAAATTGGTGCGCTTGCTTTGTTTTGTTAGTTCAAATATTCTGCATGCGCTCCCTCTGGAAATGCCTTCTGATAGGAGAAACTGATTGGAGACTGAGGCACCAATTTCAGAAAGCATCGTTAATTCTAACCAGCAGTGCAAGACCCCATCAAAATGTAAATTTGCTCCTGAACTTGGATATCCTTCTGCTTCTTCCTTTTGCATGAGGAATACAGTGGTGATCTTCTACAGAAAGTGTTCTTCAGAAACCAGACAGCTAACTCTGCTGACATTTTTACAAGATATTTTAGTAGAAGTAGAGGAATAGTATTTCTGTCACTTTCTACACCATACAAATTATTTTCAGGAGTAAAAAGGGAAACAAAAAGCAATAAATACAAATGAATACAATTCATGTCTGTGCACTAATGGAACTCCTCTAATTTAATAAATAACATTAATCTTTGATTAAAGCATTGTGTTTGCAATATTGTAAATATTGCTATGTAATCCCAAAATTTTGCAGCCAAATACGGTAGTTATTTTTCTCTTGCTCATGTAGAGATGACCTTCAACTGAGATACAAGCAGAAAACTGAATTTTTTATATATAGAAGCTCATGAACAAAAGGTCTTTCCTTTGTATCTTTTTTCACAGGACCCATGCATTTAAAATACTGTAGGCTTCATTTCATTTTATGCTGACTGGGGTGTTTACCATTCTCATGTTATTAACCTTGCTTTTAAGAAGGCTTTTATAACAGTATTAGAGTTTATTACTAGTCTTAGCAGTGATATACAGATCATGGCCTTATTAAAAGATGTGTTCTGCCCTTGGAATTCCCTGGAATTGGGTAAATAATATAGAAGAGCGTTGCAGGAAAAAAAAATAAAAATTTAGCACACTTTTTTTCTCTTTAAACAGTCAAATAAAACCACAGACATAGGTGTTTTCTGTAGTCTTCTCTCTATGAAGAGAAGTTCGAGGATCATTCCATTTCTTAGAAAATTAATAATGGGATAAAACCCCTTTATAATTAAATTCTAGCCCACAAAGTCAACAAATGACAAGTACTAGCTCTTGTTTGTCCATCTCATGTGAGTTTGTTGATGTCAGGTCAGTTTCCAATGGATAAATTGCCACCTAACACCTCAGAGTTGACACATGATTATACCCTCCTTTTGGCCAGATAAATCAAGAAACACAGCAAGCATGGGGAATGTATTACTTTTTGACAATCCCCTCCCCACGAATCATCAAATCATAGAATCGTTGAAGTTGGAAAAGACCTCCAAGATCATCAAGTCCAACCTTCTACCCAACACCTCCATGACCACTAGACCATGTCCCGAAGCACCATGTCCACCTCTCTTTGAACGCCACTAAGGATGGTGACTCCACCACTTCCCTGGGCAGCCTGTTCCTATGAAGGACCTGGCACTTGGCCTTATTAAACCTCATACAATTGACCTTAGTCCTTTGACCCAACCCATCCACATTTCCCTGTAGAGCCTTCTGACTCCCATGCAGATCAATACTCCCAGTTAATTTTGTGTCATCTGCAAACGTACTGAGGGTGCACTCAAGCCCTTCATCCAAATCATCGATGAAGATGTTAAACAGGACCAGCCCCAGCACTGAGCCCTGGGGAACACCATTTCTGACCACTCTCCAACTGGATTAAACTCCATTTACCATAATGCTCTGGGCTCAGACATCCAGCCATTTTTTAACCCAGAGAAGAGTACAATTGTCTAAGCCATGAGCCGCCAGCTTCCCCAGCAGAACGCTGTGGGAGACTATGTCAAATGTTTTACTAAAGTGCAGGCATACACCATTCACAGCTTTTCCCCCATCCACTAGGTGGGTCACCTGGTCACAGAAGGAGATCAGGTTGGTCAAACAGGACTTGCCCTTGATAAACCCATGTCGGCTGGGCCTGATCCCCTGGTTGCCCTGCACTTACTGTGTGAGCCCATCCAAGATGAACCATTCCATAATCTTCCCCGATAATGAGGTCAGGCTAATAGGTCTGTAGTTTCCCAAGTGGATCAGCTTTCTACATTCTTCAGCTTACCTACCAGCTTCCACTGCAAATGCCAATCCCTATGTGCTCTGCTCTGAAAAGAATAGGCAGAAAAGCTTCAAACAACACCATCTTTCCCATTTCTGCCTCAATGTCTTTGGTCCTACCCAGTTAAGCAATTTTCCTGCAGTCTTCTCCAGGAAACATTCCTATTTTGACTGTGGAGAAAAATTTGAAGAAGTGTGGCTAGAAAACATCCAAGAGAGGTAAATCTCTGCATTAAAACTTTCCCATATATTTTTAATACTGAGCCTTTAGTCTTTGACTTTAACCTACTGCCTTTAATCTTTCTACAAAGCTATAAGGACACTATATAAAGGTCATATATGAATTTAGCTTACTATAAGGAATCACATTCCTTAAGGCTTGTTGTCTAGTTAAAAATCAAACATAGCATGTACAGAGGAAAAGGGTTGGGTTAGTACTCTATTTAAGTGCTTTTCAGCCTGTAGCATCTGAACTTTGTACATGTTTGCACACTGGTTGAGAAGCTCTGGTATTGCCTGTGCCTCATCCAGCTCTGACACAATCCCTCCAGACCACTTGTCGAATACATTGAGGTTGTGGGCAATTGGAATTAGTGTACATACCAGCAAGCTACCCCAGACGCACTGTGAGATATACATGATTTTGATGTGTGTTATAAAAGGGTGCTGTTAAGACAAGGTACTTTGGAATATTTCCCAGGGTGGAGATACCTCTTGAACATCTAGATCTGCCAAACCACTGAGATAGAAGGTATGTAGAGGAAAACAAATAACAAGAAAGGCTTGCTTTGTAACAACATCTCTTCCAATTCCACTGTCAAAGATGGCAAATTGTACCCCTTGTTTTTTCCTTATACACTTCCTATGACTGGTCAGAAATGAACTGAGCAAAATCAGAAAGTGCCAAAGAACCTCACCTGGTTTTAGTTACGTATGACAGTCAGGACTGACCTCAACACTTGTAGATGTCACAAATTTTGGTTCAGGTTGACCAGTTCATTGCAGCACCACAGGGGAATTCCCCTTTCTAGTGCTTGCATTACCTGCCACAGTAAACATGTCTGTAAGAGTGGACTTGTGAGTCTCCGGTTTCCATGCAACTGCTAGTCAAGGGTATGACACAAGGGTGTCTCCTCCTGCAGAAGTAGCAGAGTGTGTGAAATCTGGTCAGTTTGGTTTATTCCCAGCTATATCAACTGTTTCAACAAGATATTGTCTCTTAGTGTTCCTTTTTGCTTTTCTTTAGAAAAATACCAATATAAATAACAACGAGTTTAAAAAGCAAAAAAAAAAAAGAGCTCACCTTTCACGGTAGGCAGGAACAGGTTTATATAGACCTGTAATAGCTTATCTTTGACTAATTGATACAGCTGGAAAAATTAGACAAGTTTTCAAGCTCCTGCCTTCTTCTTGCCATGAAGACAAATACGAAGGTCTTGGTCTTGTACACTTGACAGTTTGACAAACTTCTCCTAGTCGTGACGACTAGTTTTAAAATATATTGCTTCTATTAACAAACTCTATTCTGTCTTTGTTCTTAAACCATTACAGCCACAGTAAAAATACTTGGGCTTACAATGACTTTTACAAAGTATGGAAAGTGTTGCGAAATATTGCAATGAAATAATAACTTAGCATTTCAGTGAGGCATTTTGTTGTGTTTTTTTTAAGTGTCAGCTAGTGTTGTTGAATGACAGCATCCTGAATCTTTTATTTTGACATTCTTTTCTCTTTAAAATACATGCAGAGTTGTGGAACAGGAAAATCTTTTATTTAAAATAAAAGAAATTTGGCTTCCAATGAGTCCCAGTAAAAGAGTTGTATGTTCACATTTGCAACTTTCATCTGGATGTATAATGCCCCAATTAAAAGGGAATTGTGGCAGCAACATCTTGAGTGCCAGTATGTGTTGTCTTCTGAAGAGTATCAGTACAAATGTTAATGGATTTTAACTTTTTCTAAACACATGATACACATGTGTGATCTCCACTAATTAATTCAGAAACATAACAGCCACGCTTCAGATCTCGGGTGGTGTTTTATCTGAGAAATATCCATTTTGCTGAAAAATATGTATACGTCACATGAGATTCTATAAAATATAATAACCTAATTTCAAGCTTGATTATGAACTTCAGAGTCCATGGACTTCTATGAAGAAAAGATGAAGCTCATATTATTTTGTGTGAAGAAAGCTATATTTTGTGATGTACTCAGGGCTTATTCTAAAAATTAATGATCTACAGAGAATGTTCAATTAAACTGATTTTTTGTTTGTATATCTTAGCAATCTAATAAAAATCTAAGTTGAGAGGACGTCATAAAATGAATATGGATGAAAAGAAAAGTTATTTTCAGGTAAGCATATAGAAAGCTAATAGAAATCATAGTTTGCAGAATTCCATCAGTTGTAGTAAGGACAGGATCATCAAAAAACCAAAATATATGATTTTATATGAAATATTATAGTAGGAGTAAGTTTTTCCTTAGAACTAAATGGCATCTAAACACTGTTATATTTTTTTAAATCAATCTTTCATTTATAGTAATACATTGATTTTTTTTCATATAGAAAGACAGCCTACACTTTACTCAATAAAAGTGGTAGGCCAGACAACTTTAATTTGCTCGAGAAACTGTGTACAGAGTGAAAAACTAGAAAGACATCTGCAAAGCTGAAAATTGTGCAGTGAGAACACACCACGGTCACGCTTGAGTCTTAAGATCTTAGCCCTTCCTTTCAAAGCAGCAAAACATATCTTTATGCACTGACATAAATGTATTGTCTTCTCGGCTAAAAAAAAAAAAAAAGAATTTCAGTGCTGTAAGCTCTTACACCAGGAAAGGGTTTGGGGTTTTTATATCTGAAGGTGCACAATGTCTGGAAATTCTCAGATGCAATTTATACATTTTAAAGGGAAAAAGACTTTATCCTGCTTGTAAGTCAAGAGTAATTCCAGTAGCTCAAACGTCGTTCGTAGCAGTGGAATCAGAAATGCTCTCACCATCAGTGATTTTGTATCAGCTGAGGCAAAGGCAAGGTATGACATGCTTTCCTGTCTTAAACTACATTTCCATTTTGCTGGTGTTCAACTACTGCTCTGTGATGAACCTTTGTCAGCCATATAAGTGCTTGAATTGGAGCAATAAAGAGAATTATTTTTGTCTTCTTTGGTGTATGGAAATATTTTACCACTTAAAACTATTAAGAAACCATTCTTCACTCTTCCACTATTTGAAACCGCATTGTAACACTATTAGGCAGTCATTCTACTGCTTTAATCTCTATTCTGCAGTCTCACTTCACACACTACTGCCACTTTCAAGATGGGACTTCCTATGAATTCAATTTATAAAGTCAGTGAAATCCCTTCCCTCAAGATACAATATTCCATAGTGAAGGTTATGGAAGAAACACAAAATGTAAATGAACAATAACAAAAAGATTAACATACACATTGGCAGTCAATACATGACCATGGTGTTCCAACAGTATCTCATAAATGTAATGAAAACTCATCTATTTCACGCACTAATACATCATGTCAAGTTTTCAGCTTGTATGTGTTACTAGAGCTAGTTGTATTATTGTCAAGTGAAATGCATTTACCACAGGCCATCAGACACATTACATTAGCTTTATGAGTTACTACTGATTTTTAAATTTTCTTGCTTTAATTAATACTAATTTGACCACAGTGTTAAGTAAATTGTGGTGTAGATTTTAGATCTCTTCAAAATCTTTCTCTAAAACCAGTAAGTCAGGTCTTGGATCAAAACTTTCAAAAGGACTCACTCTTAAAAGGCAGAAGTAGAGAGAGAGGAACTGTTTCAGCATGACTGGGTGTCCACAGTACTGGAGCCAGAATTGTTACAAGTGGTTACAGCTAATTTAGTAGTTGGTGTTAGAAAATTGCATAAAGAGAGCGGATTTATTTAGCTTAACACAGCTAGTTTCACCCTCCCCTCAACTTAGACCTGCACTCTCATAAAAAAATGAAATTGGTTTGTGTTCCTTACCGAGGAACCAAAAATATCGGTAGAATGAACATTCAGCATTCCCAGACCATGCTCATTCTCACCTTCTAGTTTTTAGCTTGCTTATATATGTATATGTGAATGATCTTCCCAACTATTCTGCTGAATACAGACTAATAAACTTCATTGGTATTTGCATACCATAGGTTCACTAAGGGCTTAATTATACTTTGTTCCACAAACAGGTATTTTAAAAAAATTAACGTATATCACCTAATTATTTTTCCTGGCTTATTTACTTTTTCATTTTGCTTCATTTTTAATTTATACAAGACCTGTTTGTGGCCTTGTTTCATTTTCCAAAGAATGATAATAACTGAGGCTCTAATACCTCAAGTACTTGGGCACATCCTTTAGTTTATCCACCTGAGCAGTCATCAAAGATTTCTGTGCACGAAGTGAAGAAAGTTAGACATGAGCATAAATTGTTCTAGTTTCAATGCTGAAATATACCCATATACTATACATATTGCATAAACTACACCTGTAAAAACTAGAGCTCAATCAGAAAAAAAGCCTCCACCACAGCAATCTCAAATGACATGTTTGGGTAGGATTGACAGAGGTACATCACTCATGTTCCTTTCACATTCCACAAGGTCTTTTAGAACATGGTCTCATGTAGTCATTAGGGTCCACACTAAACGCATGAATGCACACTTCATATACTACAAATATTGATTGGAAGATAAAACTTGATATAAATATAGCTGCTCACCAGGATATGAGAGTCTTCCTGACTAGAAGAGAACCAAATAGTCAACCTCATCAGGCCCCCAGGACATGCGACTATTGCAGATTCACTCACATGGTTCAATAAACATACCAACAGTCCATTTCAGATAATGTAAATTCTCTAAAAAACATGGCCGTGAGACTCACAGGACACTCACAAAGAAGTTAAGGACAGGTAAAGTTAATACGCTTTTAAAGTTTTTTTCATTACTCAGACAAATTACTTTTCACATGAAATACAGAAAAATTTCACAGGTAGTACAGCTCTCTCACTGAAAATTACCAAGATGGCTCTTTGGATTGCAGTATCTTGATAACGAAATTCTCCAACAGGTATATCACAATACTGTAACCCAAGGCCATGCTTGCAGCTTGTGTAGAGACAGACTGGAAAACCCAGGAAGAGGGTTCTCAAAACATCTTGGATTTCAACACAGGCTGCCCAATCCCACCCAGGATTATTCATAAATATTTGCCAGGCGAAATCTATAGGAAATGCGAAAGTAGTTTAAATTCTGTTATCTAGGCTTTAAATCCGTCTTAGGATTCTCGTGCACCTCTATCCTTAGTATAAGTGCAGTTTATACTCTTCTACCACCATGCAGGTATGTGGCAAATCCAGAAAACCTAAACAAGCGGGTTGGAAGAACCTTAAGCAGGTACTTACAGGCCAACGCCCTATCCATGGTAGTATCTACTGCAGTTACCTTGTCTGTTTTTAAGGAACCCCATGTAGGGAGAAAGGACAGTATTTTGCTGGGGTGGATAAGGATTGCTGTTTGCAAAATACATAAAGCTTTTTTCATCACTGATAAAGGCAAGACATTAAGAATGGCACCTAAAAGGAAGTCTAATGAAGACCTAGAATAAACACCCTGGGCATACAGGGAGATCTCCCAGAAGAGGTTAGAAAAATAACTGTGGCAATCACATTGATAGGACTAATTGTCCCTGTGCAGACCCTGGAATAGAAGGGTCCCTCAAGACCCAGCTTTTGTACAAGTCTATGTAGACACCGTAACTTCCACCAAATCTTTTCCAGGGCTTTCTTACTGTCATGCTGGAAAACAAAGATGTTATTCTGGAACATTTTTACTGCAGTGTAAACCCATTTTCTTTTGTCCCATCCACCTGGACAGCAATTTCTCCTTTTCACTTCACAGAAACCTTTTGTATATCTGACCTTATTATTATATTACTTCCATCTTCTCTCCTTCAGCTTAAATAACACCAATTGCTTCAGCCTTCCCTTTTCAGCTTGTTTTCCCACCTCATCATTCTTATCTCTGTCCTTTCTACTTACTGCAATTAACCTTCATCTTTCTTCAGTGCAGCATCCAAAGGTGATCAAAAGGCTCAAGACCTTGCATTTTCCCAAAGAAGTAAAATGATCACTTTGTGCGTGTTGCAGTTATATCACTGTTTGCCTTCCCTCAGTATGGTGTTTGCAGCCACCTTTTTCCTACAGAAAAGCCAGCTACTCCATGGTATGTGCTTGTAGAGCTGCTGATGCCTACCTAGATATAAAACCTTCCTACCTGAAAATTAGAGGGGTGTCATATTAGGTTTTTACACTTGCTCAGATATTTCCAAATTTTACGCTTATCTTTAAATATAGTCAGTTAAATATTTTTTTATGTAAGGAGCTTCTTCCCTGTTATGAAAACCAAACTATTAATTAAAGTATTGAATAAAACTGAACTCAGTGTAAGTCTCTGAAAAACACCAATTTTGTGACTGAACCATCAAAACCTGCTCTTCAGTACTTTCTTATCACTATTTTACACTTTTTATTTTAATGAAAGATCTAAGCTTTTTTTTTTTTCTGTATATTGGAAAGCAATTTATTTTACGGAGTACCTTTAATACAAACTTCCTTCTAAATCACTTGAAAGAACTCTATAAAAAGCAGAATTTGTATTCCACTTAGCAGAAAAAAAAAACCAAAAAAACCCCAAACAGGTGTAAAGATATTGTTTAAAGAATAAGTGAGAGCTTTGACACATGTGGGTAATAGGAAAATGATTCAGAACATAAAACATTTATCTTTTTGCCAAGTTTATTTAATTTCCAAGTTGTAAAAGGACGGGAAGCTTGTGAGTCTGAGAAGTTTAAGCTGTTCCAAAAGGTAGGCACTGTGGAAAGAAGTATATTGGTCATATTGTGATAAGGAATAGGGAACAGGAAAGCACTGAAATGAGCAGAGGGGGGAGAAGAAGACAAAGATAAGACATTTGAATTTCTCCTTTGTGCCAGGTGGAGAACAGGATATGCAAAGAAGCTAATTGCAGCTCTCAGATTATGGAGTCTATTCAGAACTTACTGAAGTTAAGCAAAGCTTTACAGTGGTAAGAAATACACTTACCAAAGGATGCCAGAGGGCAAGGATTTTAGCTGTTTAGCTTCTCAGTGGCGGTTGTAGGAAAATGGTATTGTGATTAGACAAATGCGAGGGACTAAATACTCAATGTGGCTGCTGCCTTTGTAGGGCTAAAGAGACATTCTGGTTCCTAAACCCAAGGCCGTCTAGAACACTCCCATGGAGATTTAAAGAAAGTCCTATTACACTTTAAGAAGCCCAAACACTTTTGGGCTTGATGAAACTCTTCTAATGGATTCTTCCACTTTCCACTTCCCAAAATGCACCCCAGATATGGAGAGTGCAGTGAGCCTGAATCAAGTTGTAATCTGTCACACTACACATTAAAGCTCTAATAAAATGATACAAAAAATTGATAAAGAAGATAAGAAACCCTTGAAACAAAAGAAAACAATTAATACAGTAAGAAATCAAAAATTAATGGAGGAAATAAAACCTTTGAGCCCCAGAGAGTTTATTTGGGGTAGAAGAAGAGAGACGAGAAAGGAGGAGAAAAAAAGATAAACAAAAGATTTCAAGGAGGAAGGAAAATGGTTCTCTGCTTTCATTGGGAATACTTAAATGCCTCACAAGATGAGCAGAGCATTAGGATATGAAAACCTAAAGGGCAATATAATCCCCAAGGGGAGGACTAGTTTCAAAAGAAGGTTTATTAAAACTTAGCTTGCTTTGCATAATGTCAGAAAAAGAAATACAGTGAAACTCTAACCTTTTTTCCTTTTCAACTTTCAGTTCCTTTCCACTCTTTTTTTTTTCTCTATGATCGCTTTCCCTACCCAGTAGCTTTACTCCTGCTTTCTGTTTATAACCTTTAGAATACTTTCATGAGCATATGCTATAATTCTCTTCCCTTTTCTTTATCTCCTTGTTCCTACAAGCTGGCTTGAATAAAGAAGTCATTATCAGCAAGCCCACAATGGGTCCAGACATCCACATTCAAGATGTTGTATAGATGATATATTGATCAGTCTTCAATGAGTAATAGCGTTCTAATGAAAAGAGCTTACAGAAGTTAATGTATCTGCTCATGCAAACCACAAATGAAGCATTCTGTGGCACAAAAGGTCTGGCCCTGTGAATTATAATTACTCCCTACAACAATAAAAGTCAGGAGTGGTTTTATTTATTTACCGCAATCAATGATAGTCTGTGGGCTACGCATTGAAAATTCGTTTTACAAACCAGCACCCAGACTGTTTGCTTTTTCTGTGTCCATTGGGAATTAACCCTTCAGCTGTCGCCTCCAATCCTGAGGTAGATATCCCTATAGAAATGAAAGGACTGCAGTTTGTTCTAGCATTGCTCAGGTTAAGAAAAGCAACTTCAGAGAGGAGTAGCTGCATGTGACTGCTCCCAGTAGAGACAGCATATATTAAAACAGGGTGAGTATATAAAGACAAAGACTTTCTGTCCGACATGAACTACTCTGGGAGTCGCTGGTTGGGAAACTGCACCACAACGCTGTGTCATGCAACTTTCCACAGAATGATGAGAGTGTTTTTAATACTTTAGAACCTCCTCTTCTGTCCTCAAAGCAATGTCAGTAGAATAAATATGATCTGTGCTAACACATACAGTGTAGAGCCAAGGAAAACAAAAGGAGCCTGAATCAAGCTGTAATCTGTCACACTTGTTAATTACATTGCAGGAAAAACAAAATTAAAATTCTGTTGACATCTATGCTAAAGCAGAATAAATGTGTCACTGTACTTTAGTAGAAGAGCAAAGACTAACAAAAAAATTAAAAATAAAATATAATGATGCTACTTTGTAAATTATATTCTGCATATTAAATACTGGACTGTCACCTTCTCAGAAAATATTAAAAGCTGTACACAAGAAAACTCAAAAAGAAAGCCAATGCGAGTGATCAAAGGTGAGAAATAGTTTTCCTTTAAAGAACAACTAAAAGAAAAGTCTAGTCAGCCTGGAAAAAAGATGTTGGGGTGGAATGAGGAAGTAATACAGATTCATAAAATCCATGTGTGCCTCACAGAAGATAAAAACAAAATATATGTTCACTGTTTCTCCTGAGAAAACATTTAGGGGACATCAAATGTGACTAGTAAATTGAAAGCAAACAAATGGAGATACTTTTCCACACAAAGAACAGTGTTGCTCATTGACTCAGGATGATACAGATATTGGAAGTTCATGTGATTTCAAGAGAAGACTGAGCAAATTTCATGGATGAGAACTCCCTCAAGATCTCTTTCTCAAAAAACTCTAAATCATGAATCAATAGAAGGTGGAAAAGTTCCTGCAGAAAGTATCATTAAATGACATTTTTACCCATTTATTCTGGCTTCTGAGGCTGGCCACTGCCAGCTGAGTTTGGCTACAGCCTGGGCCAGTGACCTAGGTACACTGATTAAATTAAAATCAACCACTGACCCATAAAACAAACACTATTTTATGTAACTAAGCAATTTGCCGAAAAATAAATTTTTAAAAAAGTTTTTTCAATGCTTTCACTGTAACTCAGATCAACAAATGACCATGTGATGAAAACATTATCTGATGTCAGGCCTCATTTCCTGACAGAGGGCTGTAACATTGCATTTGCTCACACACATTCCTCTGGTCTCTTTGTCCTGTATATTTCTTATGCCTCTTCATGTTAAACTGCACGGGCTTGTAGTTTTCATTGGCTTGCAGCATCTACCATACCAAAGAAACAAAGAGCTTCCTTCATGAGGCACCGGAATAATATGCAGCTAGTTTTTAATTGGTATGGGACGCCTTTGAAGAGGAGAAGTGAAGGCTCCAGAATTTCTGTCAAAAAAACAAATTACCTTCCAAGAGTCCAGGGCTAAAATCTGCACTGATAGGAAAAGAAAGCTACCATCCCTTGAATCCTAAATAATCTGGTTTCTGAATTAATTATATCTTTCCAAAGCTTAACCATAAATAGGAGTCATCATTTTTTTTCCTTTCTTGTCTGTTCCCTGCTGTGTGCGTACATGTGTCCTTCTTAAGTCTTGGTAAATCTCTCTGATTAAGAGTAGGATTAATATAGAAGAATTAAACTTTTAAGATCAAAAAGAAAAGACATTTAACTTTTACGAACAAGAAATTGTTACTAACAAGCATTCTTTGAGTGAAAGCAAGGTTCCCTGGGTACAAAGAACTATTTAACTGAAAATATAAAGGTTTTTTTCCTTAAATGAGTAATCTTCAAAAGGAAACATTTTATTTTTACATTTACTTCTGCTTTAATCCTATCGTTTTCCTGCCTCAATTGCTTCCTTCTTATAGAGAATAAGATGTTAAATGACTGTTCTCTGTTATTTCCATTCATCATGTAGGCCCTATATGAAAAGTGATAAATGAGGAATTATACTTAAAAAAGCCCCATGACCCTATTTACCCTCCAGTCTTTTATTATTATTATTATTATTATTATTTGGGACCATACAACATGCTTTGAAATAGTTTCACTAATATTACAGTGAAAATGTATATTTTTTTTCTTTTAAGCTTACCATCAAAAAAATAAACAACTCCAAAACCAAAATCAAACCAAAAACCAAATCAAATCAAAAACAAACAAACAAAAACCACCAAAACAAACAAAAAAACCCAACAAAACAAAGGAGACTAGTTAATCCACTAATGGAATTCTCATATTTTTAATTATTTTTATTGTTATAGCTACACCATTTAACTGACTCTAGAGAGAATTTTGCATAAACATTCAGCAGAAAGTATATATGCTGTCTAAAATGACAAGTGTGTGCAAAGGAGCACAATGTGTAAATGCAATATAGAGAGCAGATGCGAGATGACTTTAGGTTTCTAAATACTTTCAGGATTGCAAGCAAAAAGATTGACTTTCTCCCATCTTCACAAGAATGGTACAGCTGAGCTGCAAACTGATGTCCGATAGGGTCATGTTGTCAAAGAGGAGAAATTTAATGGACTTTAGTGCAATTGCTCTGAATTTCCTACACCATAATGGGAAACAAAATGACAATTTTTGCAAATAAAAATGTCTCCACTTCTTTCTAAACATTGTAGTGTAACGTTTTAGTATTTTCAAACTTTACAATATAATTCTGAAAAGCACATTTCCACTAAACTCATTTTTTTGTTCCTGTTTTCGTCTTTACAGTTCTATATGGCAGGAAGCTCTCCTATTTCTTCCTGTAATTCAGAAGGTAATGTGCATGCTACAAGGTAAGCAGAGGCTGTCATAAAGCAAGAGTCAAGGAAGCACCACCTAGATTTCAGAAGATACAAGGTTCACTTCTCAGATAGTACTCTGACAACAGTGCCAGAAGCTAGACAAGTCTTGGGTATTTCTCCTGTATTTTTACATACAAATTTCCCTTCTCAGTATGCTGTCACATAATCAGCATCATCACAGATATCAGCAAGATAATTTCAGGGTTTCATTAGGTTGGAGAGAGAATTACATTGGAAAGGAATTGTAAAATAGGTGTAAAGTTCATGCAAGTTCTTCCTTAAAAGTCTAGATCTAATTTGGATATGGAAAAGGAGCAAATGGGAGTTACTGAAAGTCAGCCCGACTTTTAGGCTTCAGGTCTAAGGTCTGCAACTGAATTGCATTAGGCTTAAATTATGAGATTAAAACAAACAGCAGGGGATACTTCACTCATACCAACAATAAGAGAACAGAAAAGAACCAGGGACAGTATATGGAAAGGAGGGAACTGAGATTAAAAGGACTGTAGGAAAGCTAAAAAAATATATTCATAATGGAGAGAATGTGAACATAAGATCAGTTTCAGAGCATCTCGGGAATGATTAATGGACAAAAATCTAGCTGAAAAGTGAGCTGAACATTGATCTGATTTCTGAACAACCTATGAATGGTTACAAAGAATTAAGAATTTCATTTCATCCAATTTAGAATATATAGTAAATTTACTGTCCAAGATTTTGCAGATATGATATAAATACATAGAACAAAATATTACGAAGAACATATCAATAGCCTAAATCATCACAGTCTTCTACTATTCTAGGCAACCACATTTTTATAATTATTCCATTTTAAAATTTACCTACATTTAATTTAAAAACAATTTGGTATCCTTTCTCCTTTCTTTTCGTCTCTTTTATTCTCCCATTGAAAAACAAATCTTCACATCCTTGATCATTCCAGGATATCTTATTTCCACACATTAGTTTGAACTCATCCTTTTTGCCCTCTAAATTGCCAAAATGTGCAGTGGACTCTATAGGAGGTCACAGCAGATGTAGGTATCACAATCTAGATGTAGATATCTACCTTTAAGTGACATGAATCCATCCCCTCACTTCTGGAGAGATGAGTCTTTTTGAGGACAGGCACGCTGTCCCATCTATTGGAATCCAGTAATTGAAATGACAGCAATATAATACCCATCCTGTGCAGATAGAGGATGTCCCCTTCAAAAAAAAGATAACTGAGGAATGGCCCATTTAAATATGCTTTAAGAATTTTATCTTGAGGTTGATCCCACAACTATTCATCCACATTTCCCATTTTATTTGTAAGACATCTTTTGTTCAAGACCTTCAAAATGGTGAAAATGGAGGACAATGGAAAAGGCCTTCCAGAAAATGGATATTAGGTTTTTTTTTCAGTAAGAAGGTGTTTAGGGGCTCAGGAATAACAGCTGAAAGAAATTTTGGCCAAAATGGGGGCAATAAGGATTTCCAAGTGAAGAGTAAGGAATAAAGGTCTGGAATGGAGGGCTGTAATAGACCTGGCATTGGAAGGGTACCTTAATGCCTGATTTCTCTATCTCTTTCCCCTCATCTCCTTCTTTATCAGGGCCTTACCATAAAACATCCACATCTGATATTCAGTAAGGAAAAAGTATGGAGAGATAGGTAGAAAAGTGGAGATGTTCCTGTAGTCCTAGGAGACCACGTAGGTCTGAGCAGTCACATAGCTGCAACCAAGGGCATTAGTAAGAGGATCTGAGGATTATGATGGAGTGGAATAAAGTCAGTGCGTATATTAAATGGGAGATCCCATTGAGCAAGAGGAATTTTGTACAGATGACTGAAAAGAGATGTTAATTCATTAACTTCTTCCCTTTTTTGCAGATGTAATACTTCTGAGACTATGAGTGAAGGATTCCCTAGACACAAAAAGAAAGGCAAATAGAGGACATATACGATGCACAGTGTGGGAGTCAGATGTACACATCAATATGCAGAATCAGTGGGTAGGGTTGCACAGGAAAACTGATAAGCAAAGAGAAGCAGTGGGATATCACTGTTCTATGTGTCTGCCTTAGGATGAGGTGGGTTGTACTTTCTAATTCCAAGGGGGAAAAACTTCAGAACTTCATGAGTACTTGGAAAGTGCTGGGATAGCAGGAAATTGGAATTTTTCCTAGAAGATCCTAAGTCTAATGGCAAGGATTCTTAAGGTATGTATCAAATTGTCTGTGTCACATTCCCCCTCAGAAAGTGACAGTGATATGTGAACTCTCTCAGAATCGGGAAATCTGGCAGGTAGTAAAGCCTTCCGTATCTGTAATGCATTTTGCCCTATTCAGTTCAATTCAGTTTCTACTATTCCATTTTTCAGGTTTCTCCTCTCTGGTATTTTGAGCTTTCTTTATACTGGGGATATCTCCCGTGTGTGTGTTTTCAGGAGATTTCATTAGCACATGCCATCAAAGGCATTAATAGCAACACTATAGAGCCCAGGACCATAAACTGTTCTTTCTGAGAGAGCATGAGTAATTTTGCTCTGTATTCTAACAGCTTCACTATAGCGCATTTGCTGTAGTTTCCTGTGTCACAGACTCCTTATTCATCTAAGAGTTCTTGTACTAAAGCTTTCTCTTTTTTTTATTTTATCTGTTTTTCCTTACAGTACCATACCCAGTGATTTACTTAAGACGCACATCTATTGCATTAATGTTGGTTATCAAATCAATCATATTATAAAGAGAGGCATCAGGTATATCTGAAATGTATTTGGGGGTTATCTCATTGTACATTAACTTCCTATCTTTAACTATTTTTGTCTTCTCAATGCGTTCACAAAACCTGAATGGTACTGCATTCTGCTTTATGAGTTCTTAGTTGCTCATATCACTTGCCACTTCTCAAGAATAAGCAGTTCATTTTCTCCAGTCACACTGTTGTTAAGAAGTGATAACAAATTTTAGTAAGTTTTACTATTTCTTGGGCACATTGTAAGAGCCATAGCATTAGAAATACAGTGAAGAGAATTACTGTCATGCCTGTTTGTCCTGAATTTCCTTTGGGAATTTTGGTACACCACAAGTCTTTTAAGATGTGTTGCTTAGAGACATCCTTGACATGTTAACAGGTTCAGATCTGTGGGAGTCAGATGGGCCCAGAAGTCTTGGGAGAGTTAAGCAAGCCATGACTCCCAGGTTCTATGCCTTCAAAGAGCCACAGAGATATGGCTCTGAAATGTATGAAATGTTTTCCTTTTCCTCAGTCTCAGCAGATGAATAGGAAGGTGGGAGCCAAGACACACCAGGACCTGTAGACATTCCGGCAATGCTAGTAATAAAATACTTGGACTTTTTAAAAAACTTTTTTCACATTTTTTATTTTGCCTTTCACTAGAATGGCCAACTTTCCTATCTCCCTACACCAAGGTGAAAACAACAACGGCTTAGCTTTAGTGTGAAAATATCTGTGTTGCTAATGTAAGCACAGTAACTTTGTCCTTTACTATACAGCAATGAATCAAAGTATGGATGATAAAACTTTCTCCACCTCCCAGTCTGATCTGTGGAGCTTAAGAAACCAGTAAACGAAAGGACCCCACACAGAAGAAGAGGATTTTGATGTTTCTCTGAAGCTGCTACGTAGAGCATGTAACTATGGTGCGCTCATCTTACTAGGGGAAACCTGGGACTCATAGGTTGTTTTCCAGTGCGCTTATTAACAACTCACTTGGATGTCCCTTCAATCTCTAAGTACTAAAAGTTGTGCACATGAGCGTGTAATGTTTCAAGGAAGCTAGCACTTCTTTTTTTTTTTAAGGGAGTCCATATGTGTAAACAATTCACTGTGAGCAAATCACTCATCCCTTCCTCTCTCAGAAATTTTCCTCAGGTTGGTCATTTCCACATGAGCTCCTACAAAAAAGAAATAATAAAAAAATAACTTAGTGACCTACAGAACAAAAACTATAGGGGACACACACTGAACGTTTGAAATTTGGAACATGAATGACATCAGCTGGGAAAAATTTCCAGAGCATCAGAGAAGTCAGTAAGATGAAGATAACTTACTTAGCTAAGGATCTGCCTTTTTATATGGTCTTGTAAATGAAAGATCCTACTCCACTAGATGACTTTTATAAAAAAGGAGTATAACCTGAATAAGTCAATATAAACGTGATTTCTTCAGGAGACAAGTGCAGAACAATTTAAAGTGAGGAAAAGAGGAGAGAAAAATACATAGAAATTCTAATGAATTTTCTTATCCTCCCAGGAAAAGATAGTTGACTTTGAGCATTAAATATAGCTCTGTAGTTTCACATTTTAAAATGTTATGCTCTCTCCCTGAATAACAAAGCAAGGAATAAAATGCAAGAAATGCATTGCTAGCTGAGTAAAACGTATGTTCAAAAGTTTATTTTAGTACTTCTCGTGCATATTTCAGTGCATAAATATAGTAGTTAGGCAACCACTTCTGAAATAAGCATCATGTATTTTTACATGCACAAATACTATCAATAGTGAAAATCTCACTGTTAGCAGTTACGTAACTGTGCTTCCTGAATACAGTTACTGAAACTACCTTCATATCATTTCCCCTGAAAAATGAGCTTAAAAGGTTTTGTTTGTTTGGATCTGTGATTCTTATTTTACTACTAAGTCACTGGTAAATTATAATTGAAAATTACATACCTAGTTCATATAAACTTTAAAAAACATTGGTGAAAGTAACACCAAGTTCTTGCCTGCCAATATTTTAAAAAAAATGTTGCTCTATAAACCTGTCTTTCTCTATAGCAGAAAATAGTGAATAAAAACCAAATAGTTCCAATGAACAAGGAAACATCAGAGGGGCAAATGAAGTAAGAAACAAGAAGTGAAAAAAAAAAAAAGCCTTAGGGACAGAAAGTAAATGTGATGGGAAGCTCCTAACGTAAAGACAGCTAGCAGTACTTGGTTGGTTCTGCTATAATATGCTTCAGAAAAGCATAGCACATATTTGTTCTCTCATAACAAGACAAAGCAAGTGCTGTCTTCATACTCCCTTTAACTATTCAGCACTTTACCATAAGCAAATCTGAACAGTCAAAAACACTGTTCAGAAAGGACCATCTTTTTCCACTGAACCTGAATTAAATATAGCAGATATGTCCATTTAGTCACATTTACTTTCCAGAACCGTGTCTCTTCTTCCTTGTGCTTGCTGTGTGTACACCATAAGCTATATGATCTCTATTGCCCAATCCTTCTACCTGCAGAGGACAGGAAGGAAGAGAAACTGCCTTTATGCATCTGATGTGACCAGTAATAATAAAAGTTCAGTCTTAAAGCCAAGCTATCCAGAATTACAGCATCCTCTGAAAAGTTTTCCAGCAAATAGTAGCACTGAGACAATACATATTTTCATCTTACACTTCAAATTGTTGGTTAGAAATATGGTCCCTTTCATGCCTGCTCGAATATTTGCTCTCTTCTCTGCGCCAGTGATCATCTTTTACATCTTGAGTGTTCACAATACATAAAAATATCCAATCAAATTATCTCACATACAACATTTCCAGGTTACATTTATGTATATGGAGAGAATTGACCTTTATTCCCACAGGCTTGGAAAGGTCCTGTGTGTAACAAGGCTTGTAGCCAGTCAGGAATTCAGAGTAACAGCAGAAGTGAGCTAAATGAGATACGAGAGACATTCATCTTCCCTTAAGTAAGGTAAAAATCCATGAAAAATATTGGTAACATCTTACTGCAATATTTGGGAGCCTCTTCAGTCCATTTCTTCTTTGAGTTACAAGTAACTGACTCCTGACCATCTGTCACACACCATCTTCTTACCAGTCATCCTCTGCAAGGGTGGTCCCTCATGATGCTTTTCATATGCACTAACTATTTCAAGGTCTTTTGCATCCCTATGCCTGGTATGATCAAAGTACATATGTTTGTGCTGTACTCTCATCTTCTTTTTGATACAGAAAATATGTAGGTCTTCATCAGCACCATTTTTAAAGAGTCCCCCATGGTTTCTTTGTAAACAGCATCTATTTTTCATGATTTTTAATCCCAGGAGACCAGGCTATGGAAAGAAGTACATTTTGAAACAAACTTTTGCACCTTCTTACACTCCATGCTTTTCCAAATCTTTTCTGAATGGATGAGTGAGCAAGTAAGACATTTCTAACTTTATTGCAATTTCTTTAAAAATATCCCTTTGTTAAACACACTCAATTTGAATTCATTAATTTGGGGTATCATCCTGTTTGTATTAAATGACACAGCCTTCATATCTTTTAGATTTGCTCCATTTTGGGATGATCTCATTTCCTCACCTGATTTAAAACTACAGTGTTCAGTACATTGCATCAGAAACTGTAGCAAAGAATTGCTGAGTCATCAATATTTTTTGAAACAAGCCCTGTAAGGATTCAAAGTACTTCCTGCATATACATCAAAAAGTCCAACAGATAAGTATATGTCCCGATATGTGAAAATCTACTCACTGTCACAAACCACTGATTTCTAGGCAGGTGGTTATTAAGGCAGGAAGTCCATGAAATGCTTTGGAATTTGGGTTATCTGCCAGAGTATTTCAAACACTGCCCTTTTTGAAAAGTATTAAATGCTATAAGGTGATCAACAGATGATCCCATTTGTGCAGTTCTGAGTGATGCATAGTTTGCTTATGTGTGCATGGTCCCCTCTGGGAAAGTACCAGACAACCTCCAGAAACCATATGCCCCTTCCTTTTGCAGAGTTAATAGCTCTGTTCTACCTCATCCTTCCTGTTCTCTTAGTCTCCCATGAAAGTCGCTCTGATGAGTATCCATATTAGCACAGTGATCAGAATTTACTACGAAGAAATATAAATAAATGAGAAACTTGTCACCTCGATGTTTTTATTGTATTCCACTGTAGAAAAAGCCTTCTGTAAGGTTAAGATCGCTGCTATCGTGCATTGCTCTAAGGAATTGCTCTCAGAATGTTTTAGCATAAACAATTTTTGTTTTTTATTCCTATGGAGGTGTCAGGTAAACTAGCACAGACAGTTTTTGTTCAAAAAGTTAACATTGGCTAAAGTTAAAAGTAACTGTTACTTTTATTAAGAGAACTGTCTGGCACTGCTAATAAAGAACGTTGTTCATATTTGTATATGATAAGCTTATTAAAGTGTGTACAAATAAACAAGTAAACAGCCTTTCAGAGGTGTATTTTTACCTGCTTGTTGATGCACTAAATCAGTCCTTAACTGCTCTTACACACACACACACGATTTTGTGAAATACAGCGAGAACTGTAAACATTTTATTGACAGAAAAAAAAGCAAGTTGAATGAAAGAATGTCTCTCAAGTAATCCTCAGCTTGGGACTAGCTTTCATTTGAACCGTATACATGCACATGGGTAGTTGCCAGGCTGGAACCAGCAGTAGGCATACTTAGAAGCTTATGTCTACTCAGGTGTATTTGAGATGCCAAATTCCCCAGAGCTGTGAAGTAGAACAGTCTCATCTCTGCTATAATGCAGGAACACAAGTACCCCAAAGGGCTAGATTTTATTAAAAACAAATTAGAACAAGATAACTGAAAATTGACATGATTCAAGCAGAGTCAGATGACAAGATAATGGCAAAAAAAAATATTTGAAGAAGAAATCTCCTGCCCTTCACCCACAGCTCCCTTTTTCTCTAGTTTAGCAGTAGCTTCCCCGAGTAGCTCAAATCCCACACAGTGTCCCCTGTGAGGATAACCTTCATGTGACCATTCCTGCCCTGGAGTACGGCTATGGGTCTATGTCATACTGCAGAGTGCCCTCCCCATGGCTCTCCTCACTCCTGGTCTCCTTATCCCCTCTCTGCAGGCACCAGACCTCCTGCATCTTTCTTTCCTTACCCACAAGCTGAACATCCCAAAGCCTATCCCAGCTGCACATGGGAATTTGCTGTCACACAAGACACTATGCCAACAGAGGCAAATAAGCAGCCTTCCGGCAAGCTGTCACACTAGGACATGGCTGGATAGGTGGCATTTTTCAGATGGTCAGCTTCATCCTGAGGAGAGGTGAATGAAAACCAGCACCTGGGTGCAGGGGGAAGAAGCAACTTTTTTGGCATATCTCCCTTGAAGACATGGTGCCTCAGAATATCTGGACATAAGGCATTTTGCCTGCAAGCTGCCAAAGTGGCCTAGATCATCCTGGTTACAGGCCTATTCTGCAGGAGACAGGCAATTCCAACCCCACAGCCACACAACACAATAACCTCCTTGCCACATAAATATTTTTCTCTTGAGCCCACCCTCTTACATGTTTTACCACAGGAGGGAGTGATTTTTCACATTTTGTGTTGAAGTTTCTATTAAATTATACAGGGTTTGGAGCAATGTCTATGAAAACCTATTAATTTCTATAGCAGGTTTTTATTCCTGTTAAGTTCCATATGATTTTTTAATTTTTTTTTCTTCATAAGGATAGTCCTATAGCTAGAGGTAAAATCTTCAGTTGTACCATGAAAGGTGAAAAAAGAGCGAAGATTCCAAAACCAAGAGATAACAGAAACAGCAAGAATAGCAGGGAAAAAGACTATATTTAGTATTTATTTTACTATTACAGGAGAGATTTTTTTCCAAAGCTTGGGCTCTCAGTTCTACAGGAGATTACAGGGACCAAGCCATTTTTTAAAATTAATTTTTAATAATGTGTAATAATCTGAGTGGCACTGGTCTGTGTGTGGAATTAGAATTCCTCTGATAGAAAAAGAAATATTTGTGCAGAGTTTTATGAGCAAAGTTGACCTGAGGCTTCCTGAGGCTGATTGAGAAATTGCAGTCAACGAAGATCCTTAACCCCTTCAGAGCTCCATTTTCAATCTACTAAAGAATAAAGTCTCTGTGGTTTAATATACAAAGAAACTGACAAACACCTGGACAGCGCAATAAGCCTGTATATGATTACAAGAAACTCATACTCTTGTTAGATTTAACTTAATGACCAAACTGGCTTTTCAGCACAGAAAGGCATCAACCTTCAGTTCAGCATTTCATAGCTCTATTTAGCAGAGCACTACATTTCAAACAAAATGTTCTGAGGTCAGTTCTCTACAACCCAGGAATTTGCTGTTAATTTCCCTTCCTTTAGTTAAGGGCCAAAATGCAGCAACAGGCAAAACAACATTTGACACTGTCTCAAAATATGTGTCCCAAAAGCTGGGCAATTCTGAATTGAAAGCGGAGAGGGGGGGAACCCTGAACTGAACGTGCCTAATCCTAACAATAGCTATGGAGCTAGCTGTCCTAATTCTTTCTAGAAAAGCCTGAAACGTGGGTGTTAGGAGGGGTTAAGGAGAATATTTATGAGACCTAAAGATAAAGACCCTGCTAATGTTGCTGCCTGTTGCCACACATTTCTATTAACCTGCAACAACCTACCAGTGGGCCAGCTCTGTGGGTGTTAATCTCCGTAAACTTTTTCATCTAGTCAAGCATGTTTTGCTAGGGCATTGTACTAACCTCAAAGCTTTCCCTGTTCCAGTACTGCTAGTGATAATTATATTTATTAATGATTTCCGGTTACTCAAGGATACGAAATCTGCAGTGCAAAGAATGCACCTCTTCAGAAAAAGTCGAAAAGAAAAATGCAACCATCACAATTAAGGAAAACTCCTAACCTCTGTAAGTTACCAGATTCAAATTTAGGACAGCTATATTTAAGTCAGAAGGAAATAAGAACAGGAAGTCATAAACTAAATCAAGAAATATATAGTACATTTCGTGAATAGTTTTATGTACATTGTCATTAGAGATTTTTTTTAGTGCAGAGTTCTGTAAAGTCAGTAAGATTTAACATCAAATGACTTTTTAAAATTTTATTGCAAGGTTTGCTCAAAAATTGAAAATGTGCAAATTCATTAGGAGGATGTAACTAGAAATGAACACCACCTGGAATATGCAGTGTATCTTTATTATTTAAGGGAAACAAGTATGATGTTCAATTTAATTTTCAGACTTCTAAAGTTCTCTTCTGGGCTTTAGATCACATTTCTCAAGGATGAGGAAACTAAACATCTTTGACAGCAGAAGGTCTTTGCACTCAGAAATTTCTAACTTCATTGCAAAATATTTTAAAATCTAACAGATTTTGTTCATCCGTAATGCTTAACTCCATGCCAGCTGATTAAGTAATTAGAAAAATGGGGAAGTGGTAGGAAGAGCAGGCTGTTAGGCATGCTTTCCGCCTTTTCCTGGAAAGCCTAATGAAATTGTGAGTGCCCTGAGGTAAATGGGATTTTTGTTGCTGAACTGCTCTTAGGTCAGTATATTACTAGAGATGAGGCTTAAAGGGTCTGCCAGGATTAGGAAAATAAGTGATGCTTTATGTTAGCCATCATGTTTTAATTAATATGTTTTAAAGCATTACTCAGCATCTGCTGATGTTTGCTGGTGGCAGTCCAAATCCATCGGTAGTAGCCTTTACTCAGCCTCCTGAGTATTAATACAAGATACTGATACATCCACTTGGGAGCAAAGTTAGCAAGATCACTCAGTAACTGTAAGCTTACCATGAACTCAACTCTTTCTTCTAGTTAGGGCTTAAACTCACACATGGAAGAATATGCTAAAAATACGTGTCGGGTTTCCTACTCATGAAAGGAGACAGGGGACATCAATACTGGCAGGACTGACATGCATGGAAGATGCCTGCACAGTTACCACAGACTACTCTACCAGCAGAAATCCTTTCTGCGCTGATGGCACAGTGAGTTACTGGCAAGCTGCAAAAAGAATTTGGCGGAGTTAGACCAGAAGAAGGCCTGAGTCAGCGGCAAGGGTTGAGGAGCTGGTAAGTTGCTGGTTGCTGGAAGGTTGCATGCACACGGTGGTGAACCAGGATAAAGGAATTAAATTACTGTGCAAGATTCCAAGCAGGTTCAAGATGAAATAAAGGCAGACACAACAAACTTGGAAGATGTTTGTCTTCATTATTTATCTCACATTTTCTTCATCTTTGTTACCTGCTTTCCTAGTTACTTTCAATGCTTCTTATGTGGACCATTCCACAACAGATGTGGATGAACAGAATTTGTTAGATTTTAAAATATTTTACAATGAAATTATACATTTTGTAGTACAGTGACCACAAGTCTTCTGCAGTCAAAGACGTTTAGTTTCCTCATCCTGAGGAATCTAAAGCGAACTAAAGGCCAGAAGAGAAAGTCTTCTAAATTTCTCATCCAGTGTGTACACAAGAAGTGGCAGAAAGGCACGGTGAGACAAGACAGAGGGTGGACTGGAATTTCTGACTTTGACAGCAGATCACGCTCTGCTTAGCTTAAAGCAGCTATAAACCCTCAACCTCAGGCTTTATCCACATTGAAATTATTTATTTGATGAAGAAAAGGCCTACATTTTGTTCATATGAATAATAAAGGTGCTGACATTTCAACTTATTACAGTTTTAATAAATTAAAAGCATCATTTTACTGCAAATTCACTAAAAGTGAGAAGGAAAAGTAAGCAATATTCATTCATAAAGTTGAAAGTAAATTACAGGGTAGGGTGAATGTTTACTCTCAAACGAGCAGGAAAGGTGTTCTGGAGTCTACATAAAGCTCAACAATACCTGTGTTCACAAAAGCAGAAATCACTGTTGCCATCTTTCATGCTCTCTTCTTTTATATTGCTGTTCTCATAGACGTGTAATTGCCTCTGTGAATCTAAAGGACTGCTTGAAAATATTTTTTTAAACTCATTGGTAGAACTCTCAGCAGGAGAAACAGGCAGTACTGCCATTTCTTGCTCCTCCCTGGGAGAGAAAGGAGGAAGTGACACTCTAGAAAGCAAAGCTGCTCCATGCTGTGCAGAGCAATGGGTTCTGAAGAAGGCACTGCAAGTTGGCAGCAGCTCAAGGACGTAAAGAAACCACAGGGTTATGTGACCACACTTTGTCTTCCTTCTCTTCTATCCCTGTCCCAAGGATACCTGTCTCTGCAGTTCATTTTTGCACAGGGTTCCTTTTTTGGGCACATAAGTTCTTAAGACTGGAGAGGGAAAGCTGCTCTCCTCCAGTGGAGAGCTAGAGGAACCTTTGCTTTACTGTGTGTCATAGGGTGAAGGAGAAAGAGTTCAAAAGGAGCAGATGAGCATGTAAAGGCACTGAGAGGAAGCCATACCAGCCAGAATGCAGATCGCAAATGGAGGAAAATAAAAACAAGAGACAAACATAAGTGAGCTGTGGCAACACCCCTACCTATTGCTATATGCAAGTCCCATAAATCCTGGTTGTGCTCTGTTGATAAAAAAAGGGCATATGATGGTAACATTAAGACCCTGCCATGTAGTGCAAAGCAATCAGATTATGCCAGGTCAGTTCTTAGAGAGCCTCCAACCCAGTAGCCGTCTCAAGATCTACTGCTTATTACATGTACATCTGAATTTCATTCAGACAACTTTATACAGACTTCAAAATACCACCTTCCCCACATCAGGTTGCCATTTTTATGTAAAGGTGAATTTATACTAAGAAGGATGCAGGCGATGTAAGGGGAGGATATGGCAGCTGATACCATGACAGGGTTTGTGAAACAGAGACATCTACTGGTTAAGCTTTGGGGGGAAGTATTTTGTTTCGGTTTGCGACTTCACGGTGCAGTGCTCGACTCCTTTTCTTTGATCTGAATCATTAATCTGTTATGATAGGCCTGTCACTAATCCATGGCCTCAGAAAATATGCACACGTGTTAAAATGAGTTTTGCCATAAATTATTTAATGATTTACAAAGCAATGTTCAACACGTGCCACCAGGTGATTCTAAATTTCTGTATGCTAACAGTGTTTTTCAAAATCCTTCGTGAAAATTAATCATTTATCACAACATAGAATAACCAAGGCTTGCAGGAGTGCTACAAGGTTTTAGGGAAGAAGTTCATAAAGCAAGAAAGGCAGAAATACTGCATCTGGCCACCAAATCTCATCATTTTCAGCTCAGCAGCATTATCACTGAGGCAACAAAGAATATATCTTGCTTATTTATTAAGACCTAAAGTGTAATATAAGTGAGTTAAGGATCCTAAAAAAGCAAAAATATATTTCATGTTTATATAACAGCTACATTTTCCTACTGAGTGAGAAGTAACAACAGGAGGATCTGGAGAGGACTAGAGGTTTGAGGAGATGCAAGTAAACTAGCAAAGTATAATCACTTATTTAAACCTTATCTAAATTATCCATGCTTCATATGTCTGCAGAAACAGACTAGATATTTTCATACATATGATTCTTTGAGGATCTCCCAGTACCTCTTTACTCCAGTCAAGCTAGAAATACTGTCAGACATGCTTTGCTAACAAGAGCTTTTTGGTTAAATAACCTTTTCTGCTTTTTGTCCAACTGGATTTAGCATAGAAAAGAGAAAACTACTTTAGAAAAAAAATGCATATGAGCTATTCTTGGAGCAAAAAAATCACCTGGATTCTTAAATTTAAGGAGTTTAGTTCAATAAAAAACTGACTACTTGCCACAAAAAGTTTGAAAGACCTGATACAAACTATGCTGTTAAACAAATGCCACCTCCATTAAACTTATGATTTCCAGTAAGCCTGTGCTGCATACATTTGAGGAAGCAATGCTCATCTGTGGTAATAAGGACCATGTAAAATGATTAGAGCAGTCATAAGACAGGTAAGTAGACAGATAGACAGACAGGTATGTAGGTAGGTAGAATCCTTTCAGCTTTTGGATTACATTTCATTTCAGAGCTTCTTAATCCATGATGTCCTCTTGTAGGGTAAAAAAAAGCTTATGCTAAAATAAAGTACTGCTTCAATGAATTGTATTTATTCACCATATTGTTGTGTCTGTTGTAACATTTCCCAGAGGAGAGAAATATCATTTAAAGACTTAAGTGGGAAGAGGTTCCCTACAAAACTTTCTTCACTCTCCAGTAATTCTGCTTCTAAAAGTGAGCACCAGCTGTGGCTCACCTCTCAAAATGTATGTTTTATCATGACTGATGTCACTCTTTGGGGTTAAGCTAGGGCGGTAGGAGCCAGTTCAGGTCTAATTGTTGAAATGTATGCTTAGTTCAAGTTAAACAATAGATCCCTAGAAAAAAAAAAAATCAGCACAGAGGTGCTGAGTTGTGAAAAGAGTGTTGTCTTGGGCCCAGACGCTTGAATAGACTTGTTAAAGCCCATGGCTGATGTATGCTAAGCAGAGCCAGGCAGTATGTGGAGAGAAAGGGAGGGCAGGCCAGTTGAGCAGGCACATCACTCTCTGAGCCAGGGCACACACTTTGATGGCTCCTTTGGAGGTATGAGTGAAAGCCAAACCTCTGTTCCCTCCTTTTTTTCATTTCTGCCATGCAAAGATAATCAGGTTTATGTAAAGTATGTGTGCTCTTTTGACAGTCCGCGATATCTCATTAATTCAATCACAGCAAACACCATTGTTCCCAAAGTGTTTGAAATGCGGATAGGCATGGAGGCTTTCTTAATCCTGTCAATCAATGTTAACATTTTTCTTGCAGTTGCCATGGCCAGGGCCAGAGTTCATGAAAACACAGAATAAGAGCCAACAAAACAAGAATAAAGACTTATTTGAGATACTCTTTTTAAAGGACATCTACCATGCACAAAACATGGGAAGTAAATGTAGACAAGTTTGGACACTATGGCTCACTGAGAGGAAAAAGGGGGAAAAAGAATTTGAAAATCAAATAGGCCTATAAAAACTTGACCCAAAAGTCTCTGGGAAAAACCCGATGAATTGCTCCCTAGTAGAACAATGTTCTTTCTTTCGTGCGTTCTTCAGGAGTACAATGCTCAATATATTATAACACATGCCACTGATGTCTTTACACTGTTGTAAGCCAGCTCAGACCATCGGAATGCTGATCACCGACAACAAGAGATTGTGCGGCGGTAATTCTCTCTTTCTCCCACTCTGGCTACAAACAAGCACTGGGAAAATTATTCATGCATATAGGCCAACAAAGCAGAGATGGGAGATTTGCGGTGTCATGCAGCGAGATCATGTGACAAACGTTAAAATAAAGCCCCCAAGCCTTCACCCTTTGAGACTTTGTAAAATAACCAATTTATCCCTATGAATACAGCAGCCAACATGTCTTACTGCACTGGTGGAAATCATGGCCATTTTAATATCGTTGTACTGATTAATGAGATCGCAGTGCACATGCTAAACAAAGAAACGTAACAATTACACAATTATGCAATTGCTAAAGGTATGAGACAAAACTCCTCAACGGGATTTTCTACAGCTCTGCTAATTCCTAACAGGCCCTGAATACGTTTATATGTAATTCTTAATTAACTTGGAGAAAAGATGTGCCATTAAATTGCACAGCAATCCAAAGATAGATTTTTGCCTAGATACATACAGAATTTTTGGACATCTGTTTAGGCATCCTGTTTTGCACTTCAAATTTGATTTGCAAGTTGAAAAAACAACTCCACAACAACTTGTGTGTGGTCGGAATTGTACCTAGAACAGTTGGCACCTTAGCTGTGCAAAGGCAAGAAAGTGGCTCCTTGGAAGTAATCATACATACCGTTCCAAGGTTTATTCAAAATCTCTGCAGGGAAGAAAGCAAGTCCTTTAAGCACATGCAATTATGGAGTGCTCTGCTACTATTCTGGCAGATGTCCACTGATCTAGAAACATACACCCACACAGATCAATAAAGCCTGACATGATACAGAGCACTTTGGTGGGATGGAACAGTAAAACAGCCTCTTTGCTGAGAACAGTTCCTTAGTGCACTAGAGTGAGTCTGACACTTGTGTGTGTAAGCAGGTAGGGAGAAAAATTGAAATTTTTCCCTTAGTGTTACTGAATCAGAACCAGAATACTGTGTACACATCTAGTGACTATGGTCTTTATAGGATGCTGAGAACTTTTGAGGTGTGTTGGTGTCCTACCTCATAAGAAAGCAACATCTACTCCTGCCATCCATTCCAAGTTTGCCACTTGATTCAAGCCCAGCCAGCAACTAAGCACCAAACTAAACACAATGCAGGCACTTTGTCACTCCTCCCTGCCCTGGTGGGATGAGGAGGAGAATTGGAAGAAAAAGGTAAAATCTTATGGGTTTAGTTAAGGACAGTTTAACAGGACAACACAAAGAAAGAACAACAACAATAATACTAGTAAAAGAATGTATAAAGTGAGTGATGCACAATGCAATAGCTCACCACTCAGAACCCAATACTCAGCCTGTTCCTGAGCTGTGATCCCTCCTCCCCTTGGCCAGCTCCTCCAGCTATATACTGAGCATGATGTTATATGGTATGGAATATCTCCTTGGCTAGTTTGGGTCAGCTGTCCTGGCTATGCTCCCTCCCAGCTACTTGTGGAAACTAACTCCACCCCAGGTGAATCAAAGACACTATTATTTGAGTATTCAGCTGCTTGGTATTTATAATAACTTCCACCTTAGCAAGCCAAGGTGAAGCATTTGTCCTCAGAGATTATCCCCATTAGGCTTCCTAAAAGTACCCTGGGTACTGAACCTAGAGGAGATAAGCTCAATTCATAATCTATTCTTTCTTCTCTCCCCTGTGAGGTATTATTTTCTCCTTCTTCACATATTGGGTTGATATTCTCCATTGCAACCAGAGTACTCTTTGAACTGGGCTGTCAACACTGTGGAGCTGCAGATGCTAACATCCATCTCTGACAAAAGGAACGAGTGTTAAGAGAACAAACAACAGAAGCAAAGGCAAAAAGAAATTCTCATTATCTCTTTCCGTTCTTGTGCTGATCAGGAGTAAACTAAGGTCTCTACATTTTCCAAAGATGCTTCAGATGAGCCAGAGATCACATGGCTCACAGGGAGAACATATAGTTTAAGAAAACCATCCCAATGAAATGTCAGGAGTCTTAGAATAATTCTAGACCTAATTGCATCAGCTGATTTATTTAGCAAAGGAGAATAAAGTTGCTTAGGGAGAAGGGTTGTTTGGGGGGGTTCGTTTGTTAGTTTTATTCTACAACACCTGCAACATCCAGCTTGGATGGATGGGAGGTCCCCTACTGTGATGACTGCAGCATAAGAATATTTTCATTAGGCAGGAGAAGAAGGATAAAAACTTATGAAATTCATTATTACCTATCTACTCAGAAAATATAACTACAGTTTAACTGATGAAAACTTTTTTTTCTGTTGCAGTGTATTGCAGTAGCTTTTCTTTCCTAGACTCAGCTCTGCTGTGCTTTACTTATCAGACAGCCTTGTCAGAATATTCTGGTACTTAGTATGTACCCATACCTGAAATCAACAGCTAAGAAATTAAATGTACAAAAGATGTACTGTCCAGAAATGGACCAGTAAATGTGTTCTAGAAAGCAGATTATTATATATTAATGGATTTACCTTATACTCAATTCCAGCAGATAAATCTTTGAAGCTGAAGATATTTCTGAAAATGCCTTCAGCTGAAGAAAACCATGACTATTTTTTACATTGCCAGCCTTCTTTTTTTCTCCCCTGCTCCCTCACCCTGCATCAGCATTCACTCACAGTTTGTGTTTGATCCCTATAGCTTTCCTCAGCACCTTGCACACAACACAAGGGTGGGAAGCTTTGGTCACTCCACTGTTCTTTCCCTGCTGCCTCTAGCTGCAATATAGCTCCATTTTAGAATAAACATTCCTGAGGCTATAAAGAAGAAGACTGGAATAAATACAAGCTGCCTTTTAATGTCTCATTGATACTCCTATCTATTTGAAAATTACAACTGATGTATCCATCTTGGTCACATCCCAAAGATGACTCTCATTCTCCTGAGACCTTTGGTCTGTTAGTCTAAATAAGTTTTCCATTGTGGTTGCAGTGATAAAGCTGCACAATTAGTTTACTAAGAAGGCAAGAAATTCAATATTTAGAATACCAAATGAATGAGATTATTACACTTTCCATGTAAGTCACAATCTTTTCAACAGCATTCATAGTACTTACTGACGTGCATAGACACTTGGTGAATTCACTGTGTATTTATTAGTTATTACATGGGATGTGAAATCCAAACAATACTATTTTTCTTTGAGGGGAGAAGAATCACCTTACTTCCTAAGGAAGACTAGAAAGCATTAGTAGCCTCTTCAAAGTGACTGCACCCATTGTTGCCCTGTTAGGACATAGCAGCCTCTGCCTCCTCATCCTCACAAGTTTGTGCTGCAGGCAGAACCATGGTAGCTGTGGAGTCCTGGGAGATCAGCAAGGTTGAGTACTATCACATTTGCCAGTGTCTAGTTGTCTACTAATCCAGGTGTAAGAGTACTTTTAAACAAATATTAGCTCTAGATGAATAACAACTCCTATGACATCACAGGCAAATGCAGGTTCGGTTTTGCCTTTTTTTTTCCCCTCCTCGGTAAGCTCCTTATAGGTAATGGAAGACTGCAGTTACATCTCCTAAAACCATTTCTTCCCTAGTCTGAACAAGCCCCACTCCCTCATCCTGCCCTCACAGGGCAAGTGCCCCAGTTCCTGACCATCTTTGTGGTTCTTCTATGAAACCGCTCCAGCATATAGCCTTCTTTTTTCCAATGAGAGTCTGTTTTGCTAACTACATGGCCCAACAAAAAGGAGGCAGCCACCAGCAGAAAACACACAGTGAAACTCATGCAGGTTTTATTATCTATTTCTNCCACCAGCAGAAAACACACAGTGAAACTCATGCAGGTTTTATTATCTATTTCTACGGACCCCAAAAGCAATATAGTATGGCTGACCACAGGGGGAACAAAAGAAGTAATAAATCCACTCACTGCGGGTGACACAACAGAAGAAAAGGCACACTGGGCCAAAAACACAATAACATAAGGAGGTACCAACCATGCCCTGTATCCCAACATAGCCAGGCACAAACCAACCCAACAGATACCAGAAAGATACATTACCCAATCCATTACCCTTGACTCCACAAAACTACTCACAAACCCCTCCTGCAGCAGCTCCCAGCAGTAGCTCTCAACAGCAACAGCAGCAGCGTCTAGCAGCAACTCCCAACAGCAGATCTCAATAAGGAGCTCTATTGGCCTTTTACCTACACCCTCTAATCATCACCTAAATGGCAGCTGTGTCTCATCATTTCAGGTTGTGTTTGGCCTGGCCTCCCCTCCTGGATGGCCCTCTTACAACCAAGGGGACCCATCCCTCACATCAAGGTCTGGCATGGCATGTGTCCCCACCACTCAACGCCTACTGGGTTGCAGCCAGCAGCAGAGCTAAAAGATCTTCTTGGTGGCAAACACAGAGGCCAACCCAGTCTTGCCCTTGATTCCAACAGGAGGCACCTGGGCAGCCTTAGCCCCTTTTACCTGGCTGTGAAATTCATCCAGGTGTCAAGTTCACTTCAGGGCTTAGGGTTCAGACCCCAACACTTCACTGTCCAAGAAGTAATACAGTATTTTAGACACCATCTAGTGAGTGCTGAGCATAAACACTTCCCTCCATCTATTGGCTATTGCTGTTGGCCATCAGAGCTGCCAGGGCATGCTGCTGGCCCCCGTCCAGCCTGCTGCCAATCAGGCCCCTCAGATACTTTTCTATAGAGCTGCTCTCCCAGTACTCAGGCCCCAGCCCGTAGTGTTGCAAGGGGCTCTTCCTTCCACAGTGCAGAGCCTAAAATTTGTCCCTGTTGCATTTCATGAGGTTCTTTTTGGCCAGTTCCTCCAGCCTGCGTGGATATCTCTGAACGGCAGTCATGTCCTTGAGCACAGTGAGTGATCCTCACAATTTGGTGTCACCTGCAAACTTGGTAAGACTGTCATCCACTGCCTCCTCCAAGTCATTGCTAAAGATGTTAAAGAGTTCAGGTCTTAATAGAGACCCCCTCAGTACCCCATTGATTACCAGCCTCAAAGCAATGCTGGACCCATTAACCACTATCTTCTGAGCCTGGACATTCTACCTTTATTTTCATCCATTCAGTTTTCCACTCACATGGTTAGTTCTGGGTGATAATTTGCAGAGCTTTATAACATAAAGCAAGTACAGATAGACCTCAAAACTGTGGAAACAGTGAGCTTTTTACCCTCATGATTTTCTAACCTTTCTTTTTTCAGAGAGTGAGAACACATTTAAAATAATTTTCTTGTGCACTTCTATGAAATCATAACTTCCCCCAGAAAAGTTTACTTGCACCTGCCTCTAAGTTCCTGTAAGTTCAGCTGAAAAAAAAAAATAAAAAGAAGAAAAAAAAAGAAAAAAAGTAAAGAGATAAAAACTTCAGAGAGGCTTAATTACACTTTGTTATAACATATTCATAGTTGCCAGATGAGCCCTCTCAGAACTAATTTTAACACCTTATTAAAATATATATTTCAGCCCAAATTAACCAAAGGCATTAATCTTCACCACATATACATAAATTCAGACTGACTTTTTTCCTTTGTTGTAATTTAACACTGGTTTTAATATAAAATGCAGTAAGACTATTGGTTACACTTTTCCATTTGCAAAACAAAAATATTCCATAATTCCGAAGTACTCTAAATATTTTACCTCTGATTTTTAATTGAAAGACTGAATATACCTCAGAATATAACCCTGCCTTCAAACAAGGATGAAATGTGCAAGATCATGTCTCTAAAAGTGAACATACTTAAGAAAATATGAACTTAAAAAAAAAAAAGTATGAACTTTATGGATGTTATTCTGAAAGCCTAATTATACCAACAGACACCAAACACTTTCTGTAATCCCTTCTCCTGCTGCTCCCTTCAGTTCAAAGCAGCTTCTCTCTCCACTCCATCATGAGCCTTCAGGACAGGCACACAGTTGTTCTTTCTCCTTCATTGCTTACAAATCTCAATACTAAACTACCAGCTCTAGATGACAATTTTAGAACCAAATCACACTGTTCCCTCAGCTGATCACACCACCTTTACTTGAGTCTTCTTTATTTCTGCTCTTTTGAGGAGGAGAAAATTAGCTAATCACTTAATCTCAGGTCACTGGCATATATGTAAAGCTGCTACAGCATTTAAAGACATGGTCACTCCACATCAGTGACATTCATTGGCTTTGGGTTCCACTGTTTTGTGTTTTAGGGTTCTTTTTCTGTGAGGCTGTGTATACTTTCTCTCTGCTGGTATCTTTTCCTCTCTGTCAGGAGTACTTCTGGAAAAAAAATTGTTCACCTGAAAAACCAGAAAGCCAAAGACTGCTATGCAGAACTAGGTAGGTCATCTTGGGGATGCTCACTGGAAAGAAATGCGTATATATCTTTGAATTTCTTGTATAGGATTTGTTAATGCTCAGAGGTACTTAAAACCACAGATATTTTTATGGCACACAGAAGTCTCTCTTCTAAAGGACTTCAGGGATTGGAGAATAGCTATATTGAAAGATGGCAACAGAAACATGTCTGCTTGTAATTGATTTTCATAAGGTTTAGAAAACAAGCTTGGCAAGGTTCTGTAAATGCAACAGAATGTACAGCACCTAATGGAGTAGTTTTCTCTCCCTGTGACATAAAGAAGCTCCCCTCAGTCCTGATAACAACTAATGGGAAATTGCACTCTGAAGTGCAATAAATCCATCCATTAAAAGGGTAAGAAGAGCTCAGACTTTGAAAACTAGCAATACTGCAGAATGCTCTGTCAGTCTTGTGTTGGACAGGATTTGGTTTGCTTTTATGGCACCACATAAAGAAGTAATAGGTTATAAAGCTTTCAGGGCCCTAGCATAGGTGACAGAGTATACCCCCTCTGCACAACTGGATGAGAAACAGATGTCATAGCACTTTCCTACACTCTTCTCTGTGTCAAAGGCTGTCAGAGGAGTAAAGGAATGAGCTATATGTCCACTGCTCTGTAAAGTGAATGTGTTCGTTGAGGCTACAGTCTGTCCACACGTGTAAGACCACAAGCAGACACAGTTTTGATTTCCAACAGCACGTTCTAGACCTTTGCAAGCAGTGAAATTACAGACATAACATTTATTCTAGCTGAAAACTTTTTATTGGGAAAGTGTGACTTCATATGCAGTTAAAATTTGCTTCTAGTCTGTCAGAGCTTTCAATTTTCATCTAAATTTTACTAACTTCTATTCTGCAGCTACTGCCAGGAAAGATAAAGCCATGCTGGAAGGGTTGTGTTAAATAGCTGCAGGTGGTCCCAAATTTATGAAAAAAAATACTTTCAAGCTTTGATTCTGTAAGGAAACAATTGATCAGGACCTTTTCTGTAGTTTTAGAAAGGAATGCACGGAGGAAAAGAAAGGTTTCATAATGGAAAGTATGACCTCTCAGCTGTCAAAAGTTGTTTACCTGTGTCATGGTTTAACTCTAGCCAGCAAGTAAGCACCAGGCAGCCACTTGCTCACTCCTTCCCCTGCCCAGTGTGATGCGGAGGAGAATCAAAATCAACTAAAACTCATGAGTTCAGATAAGAACAGTTTAGTAATTGAAATAAAAATAAAACATTTTTATTTTTGTTTTTATTGTTATTATTGTAATAATAATGGTAATGAAAAATCCTCAACTTAGTATTAAGACCATCAGTGTTTTATTAACATTAGTCTCATACTAAACCCAAAACACAACACTATACCAGAGACAAGGAAGATAAAATAACTCTATCCCATCCAAATCCAGGATAACTTGCTCCATGTTAAACTTGTTCAGCACCTAGAATGGAACGCTTCCACAGCCCTCACTGTGCTTCTTTCTATATGCAGTACAAGGGGACATGAACATGCTGTGCAAAATATTAAATAACTAAAAATGCCCCAGAAAATTAATAGCAATCAGGGAACAGAGTTCTTGATCCACATGAATGTGCAGGGTGAAAGTGTAGATAAATTTGGATTAGCAAGCAAAACTGAGCCCTGTTGTTAAATAGCACTTGATTCCATTAGACTGTGTCGGATTGTTAAAAATGCTAACATTATGTGTGACTATTCATTTTCATCACCTGCTCTTGATTAATCCAGTCCTAAATGGCATCTGTGGACCCTGCCATCTCATACTACTTAATTAAATTAGCAACACATTTGTCTCCCCCGTTTTCCTATCAAAGGGTTGTGCTCAGGAGAAATAAAACCTTTGTTCACCACAGCTCCATATAATTTACACTCCTTTTCCCTTTTTCCTCAAGCTCCTGGCTCAGATGCTAAATTGTAACTGGTAATAGGGAGCTATTAGATCTAGTGAAGCATGTCAAAGAAGTCAGTAGAAAACCAGACCCGAAAGGAGGCCTCAGATCTCATAAAACAACAGGGTCAAGATTCTAGATTCAGGATTACATTGTACCAAGACTCATTCATTTTTCAGCAAAAAAAAAAAAAAAGAGCATATTACCTTTTTATATATTTAGGGCAGATAGATGGGAGAAAGGCTGAAGGAAAAGAGAAGGAGAGGGAAGGATGTCGAAACAGGTAGAAATTTTTTATATAGGCTATTTTCCCAAGAAGGTAAAGAATGTTATCGTCAGTAACAGACACCCCCATAGGAGTAATGGGGCACACTGTATAGTGTCTCCAGAGTAACGGATTAATATAATTTATGCTGCTAGAAAAGAGTACTGTAAAGTACAGAATCATAGAATTGTTCTGATTGGAAGAAAACTTTATCAGGTTCAATCACTAACCCAGCACTTCCACGTCACCACTAAACCATGTCTCTAAGTGGCACTTCTACAGGTCTTTCAAACACCCCCAGGGATGGCAACTCCACCACTTGCCAGGGCATCCTGTTCCAGTGCTTTAAAACCCCTTTGATGAAGATAATCTAAGCCACCCCTGCCTCAAGTTGAGGCCATTTCCTCTTGTTCCATCACTTGTTACATGGGAGAACAGGCCAAATACCCACCTTGTCACAACCTCCTTTCAGATATCTGTAGAGAGCGGTAAGGTCTCCCCTGAGCCTCCTTTTCTCCAGGCTAAACAACTCCAGTTCCCTCGGCCACACATTGTAAGATTTGTTCTCTAGTCCCTTCACTATCTTTGTTGCTCTTCTCTGGACACAGGCCAGCACCTCATACATTCTTGTAGCAAGAGGCTCAACGCTAAGCACAGTACTTGAGGTGCAGCCTCACCAGTGCTGAGTACAGAGGTCTAGTCCCGCTGGCCACGCTAGTCCTGATGCAGCCCAGGATGCTGTTGGCTGCCTTGGCCACCTGGACATGCACTGGCTCATATTCAGCTGGCTGTTGAATATACTCAGGTCCTTTTCTGCCAGGCAGCTTTCCAGCCACTTTTCCCCAAGCCTGTAGTGTTGCAGGGGGTTGTGAGATGATAAACTGAGGTATCTGAAGCAGGAATAATAAACCAGATCCTGCAAGACACGAGTCTTTTGCACACTCTCTGCNGGGATATTTTCTCCTCTGAATTCGTCTCAAACTGGGACAAAAGGTCTCCTCAGCCCTGCATTTGGTATCTGGTCTAACAAATACATTTCCAGAAAGCATTTACTTAGGGAAGTATTAGTTGTGAGACATTGAAGACAGCAGCTGTTTCAGCAGCTCGGGCCTCTTCTATCTGCAGTTGTACTACAGAGAGATGGCACAATGCATCCTGATCGAGATGCTCAGTTAGGATGCAGGATCTGCATTTTCAAATTCTCTATGCTTTTATCAACTTGGACAGAGGCATGAACTTACCTCCCTTGAGTATCCCTCAGCTCTGGTTTCCTTAATCTCTTCTGCACATTTTTGTATAAAAGACAGAAGAGGGGCAAACAGCTTCCATAGCACACTGGAGGCGCAAATCCTTCCTGAAGAAGGCACTTGTTTTTAGTCCTGGACATCACAAGTCAGTGGAGCAGGCAACCTGCTCAAAACAGCATCAGTCCTTTTTTTCAGTGTGCCTTGAGCACATCCAAAGGATGGCACCCCACTGGTCAAAGAGCCATTTGCCTAAATAATCCAAGAATCCCAGTTCAGGCTTGAATCAGGCTCCTGGCAGCATCAAAACCTGAATAGTTCTGCACATGCCAGCCTGTGAAAAAAACAGTGCTGAGCAGAGGGCTAAAGTGTCTTTGTAAACAAGTGGAAACTGAGTGCCTAAAGTGATAGACACAAATACATCAGAAATAGGTAGGCACCTTTCTTGTCAGAATGGGGATGGCTTCTTTTGGAGAAGAGTTTGGAAAAAAATTTGAAAACCAATTGTTGATCAATTCCCTAACTACCTTCTGCTCTAACCACTGAATAAAGCAAAGGCCTACTGTATTCAAGTAAGCTTATAATCATCTAATTAACTGTATCATAATTTATATGCACAGAGAGGTAATTTAATTTTTTCTGCACAACCTTGATCTCAGCATTTCCCATTTTCTAAGTGCCTGGCTTTTAACAATAATAATTTTTTTTTCAGTATGATGCTTGCTGTATGCATAGTTACAAGTATTACAATGATGTCAATAAAAATGCTGAAGGAAAATTCAGTGCTTTCATCTGAACAGAGATGTGATGCATCTTAAAGCTCACATTTAAAAAAATGTAATTCAGTTGCTCTTTTTTTGCAAAAGCGGATTTGGTGGTGTTGCAAGTATGTGTTTTCCACTCAAATCTCCTTTTGAGGTGAAACGTACAATCTTCCTGGTGACATCGTAGCAAAGCAGAAATTATTGATGGTTAGTAGACACAAGATCATAAATAAGGAAATGTAAAATGATACTTAATTGATAAAGTACTTTCATTTCCACTTTGGAAGCTTTCTAACTGGTTCATAGAAAGACAAATGATGTTTATGAATGCACATGAATGGATTCGTAGGGTAAAAAAAAACTTAAAACATCAGCCAGTTTTTCATGTGGTCCTTGTTTTACACAGAAATCTCCAAAAGTCTTTCATGTATACTTTCTCTCCTCTGCACACTAAGGACAAATTTGAATTGTTTGGCTAATCCATTTTTTATTTAAGTTACTTCTTTTGTAATTTTTTTTCATCCTTTATTATGCAAATTTTTGATACAAAATAAAAGTGTCACATGTTCATCCTGTTTTGAGCTTTACCAAAAGTAGAGATTAAAACTCCCACTCACGAAATCTTTCCTATTGGGACATTTTTATATTAATGTTAAAAATGTGTCTATGTTGTTTTCAATAGGGTTGAATTTAAACACATGTTCAAATGCTTTCTTTAAATGGGCCCTACTGTGGAAATACATGCCTAACTCTTATTATTCTGATTTGATCTTGAAAATTAAGAATATTAGAAAAAAAAAAAAAAAAAGATAGTATCTTTACAACCAAAACTCCTATTTATAATGACCAATCACGGCCTGGTAAGCTGTAAAAGGACAAGTGTCCTCTGACGTTACCAAGGGATGTTTCCACCGAGTCAATGAACACATCAGCTGTAGCTGATGTGCAGCTTGAGCATCCCTGTCCCACAGCAAGTTGTTAGTGCTTCTCATAGGAAAGAGGCAACCAAGCACGTGAACAGGAATGGTCTTTTTCAGAGTAAGTTTTATCAGTACAGTTCTGTATCTGTGTACCTTATCTCCTATCCTGAACACTTACCATTTATTCAAACCTAGCTTACTAGGGAAACAACAAAAGTTTATAGGCTAAACTAATATCCATTTAAAACAGAAATTTAAATATATGTGTGAACACAGTAACCTGAGAAGTAAAATCTGAAATAATGATATGTAAAAGGCTCTGTGAAGTCTTCCCCCTCTGTTTCAAGTTGAAAGATAATAGAAAACAAGTGGTCAGTTTTGCCGCTCCCCTGTGGATGTGCTGGGGCAGAAGTTAGTTCCATCTTTTTATCTTTCATCCAAAGAGTATCTCTTCATTAGATCAACAGAAGGATTTTTTAATATATAATTAATAAGTTTATCAATCCAAACCTAGCATTAATGGTTGATGATAGAGTAGACTGGAATATGAAATTCTATGAGTTCAGGAATAACCTTCATTAGAAAGATTTCAAAGGCTCAGAAATGATCAGGAAGCTGCATCATGCAGATCTTATCTGTTGTATAATAAATCAAATAGCTTCCCATGAGTTTACATCTTCCACGTAAGTGGCTTTTGTGATGTTTCATTTCATATATTCTTGGATTGATTTGAAAATTAAGAGCCAATGATTGATTTTTAGCTTGTATCCACCAGGCAGAGCTAAAAATCTTACAAAATCAACATTGATTAAAATGTGTCATTATTACTTCTGTTCAGAAAACAGCAGGCCTGAGGAATCTCAACACCAACACAGTCAAGCAAATGCAAAATACTCTAATCATGATACAGACAGTTATAAAATGAAGGAAGGTGTACTTCAGAGACAAAGAAAATGTACAGAAGAGTAAAAGCTAATACTGTTTTCACGAGAAATCATGATTTGTCATAAAAAATAGCACAGTATACTGTACACTATCATCAACTGCACTATTTATTATTTTATTTTTATTTTGTTATGGAGAAAGAGGAATTATTTTTGTGAAAGACCTGTTTTAGGGAGCAAAAGTATAGGAGTCTAATAAAAATGTTTCTTTAGTAGAAGTGCATAACTATAAGCAGGTTGTGGGACAGATATATTTGAAAATATTTTTTTTTCTGTAGAAGGTTATTTAAAATACCTGACATTCTCTAAAGCAAAGGGTATTTTCCAGCCCTTTTTCTTCTAGAAAATACTGAGAACTGTCATGCTTAGCTTTAACAAGCTATTTCTGGGTAATACAACTTGCTAGCAAAGATAACTCAACAAATGCTATTAAATGCAGTACCTGTGCCATGTTCTTAGATGATATAAATCACTTAGATAGACAGTACTTCACTGAACAGCTAGAACTGATGGTATGCACAAAATGCAGTTTTATTGGTCATTATTGGTCTAGTGAGCCTGTCCTTGCATTACATAAACAAGAAAACTATTAGCTACTTCTTGGCAGGGGGTTTGTGAAGAGTGGAGATGTAGCTGTGTGCAACTCTACCCCCAACTGTTTGAGAAGATGCAGTGCATGAAGCAGTGCTGATGTTGCAGCTACAGCCACACTGACCTTCCCAAGAAATCAACAACAGCCTACAAGTGATGACATGTAAACATACTTTTCTTTCTTTCAAGCTGATTATGCCGGTGTTTTTGCTAAAGTCACTCGACAAACCAAATTTGTAGTACCTATCCTACTGATTTTAAAACACCTCCTGCTGTGATGTGATATTGTGTGTATGTGTGTATTTTACAGCATTGGAATTTCCCAATTGTGAATGTATTTTGTGTTTTCAATAAAATGCAACTTTATCATATATTCTTTCACAACTTGTAAACTCTGCTCTTCAAGATTTTCTTAGGGTTCAGTTTGTTGATTTCTACTTCGCTTTGTGGCACATTTTAATTGTTGTTATGTAGTATTCAAACATTCACAGCTGTCTCAAGTAGACCTAAGAAAGGGCTCAGAAAATGACTTCTTCCTTAATAGTCTTCATAGGCTGAGTCCCACAGTTATCACTGCCTTTTCTGCTCTTCTGCATAGTCTGAAGATCACTTGTGAGCTGCTACATATTTTCCATGCCTTAAGTGAGCTTAGCTCTCCCTTCCTCAGCAGATATGAGCTCAACTACTCAAAATCCATAAAAATCGAGTTTCAGGAGCAGTCTCCCGTGTCTCCTGATCACCCAGATCAGATTCTGGTTTCCTGGGCATCCACACCAGAGATCTGCCCAGCGTATACATGCTTTCCAGCTGCCCATACAAGTATCTTCTCATGTGCTTCAGGACAGAGAAGGAAAGAGAGAAAGGGAAGGGAGACAGGGATGTGGACCGCCCCTAGCTTTTATCTCAAAATGGAGATAGGACACAGCTTTGGAATGCACCTTGGGTTTGCAGGTAAGACACAGTCAGTATGTAATTTGGTCTCTGAAGACCTGATTCTGAACAAAGAATTATTAAATAATTTAGGCTGAACAGGACCCCTGGAGTCTTCTTGTCCAACCTCCTACCTGGAGCAGAAGCAGATGAGTCACACTGAGCTCAAGGGAGAATGAAACATGTGAAGCTACTACTGTGCCATTGGATCCTACAGCTCTTGTCACTATTTCTGGGTACTCAAGCAGCAGTTTCTTTTACCTTTAGAATATGGGAAAAATTATTCCCCTAGGTGTAGGGGAGGTGTGTTCACAACCACAGCAATACTTGCGTTTCATAATTTTTGGTCTGGAATCATCTTAGGATGGAGACAGAAAGGACACTTCATTTTACTCAAAACTAGGCTGTTCATTGTATTATTGGAGAAACGAAAAGAGGATGCATCAGACAGGTGTTGATGCCATTCCCAATTCCATGTTTTTCCATTGTATCTTTAGGGGATGAAAGGAGGGAAAGAAAGAACTAGGAAGTTACCTGGGGATACACAAAATAAATAAAGGAAGGAAAAGGAATACTGACTTTGAGGGAGTTAAAATGGAGAAGAACAGTAAAAGAACCGAGTAAGAACAAACACTGGATGTAGAGATTATGAAGGAAGACGATAGCCAGACAAAGTAGAGAGCCAAGAAAATGGAGAGATTGTAAATACTCTCTGAATACAGAAAGGCTCAGGCTTTGGCTGTGTCTGCAACTGCTCCTGCTGACCGGTGTTTCTGACTCAGTTTTTTACCTGAAGATGAAACGGTGAGGGGTGGAGAACAGAGGAGGATAATACTAGTCTCAGTATGTTAGCCTTCATCTAATGTCATGGTGATGAAATCCTGGAACTGGAGAGGAAAGTAAAAAATACCTAGGATCCAAAACCAGACCAAGAGCAATAAAACGTCCACAGTTCTTAGTTGGATAAATAGAGCTAAAATTTCAGAAGTAGCTGTATGCATTCATGTGTAGTTCTTCTCTGTTCTCTCTGTTAAAAATCCACTGTTAATCCTCAGACTATATTTGCATATATGAGTTAGGAAGATCATGGTCTACATAGATTTTGAATGAAAATGCAGTTTGTATATAGGTTACATAGCTTTCTGAATATGCACCAATTTGGATAAGACAAATTGCACACGCACAGTTTTAGATACTGCTTAGAGGCACCCTTGAAAGGCACCCTTGATTCAAAAGCTATTAGCTACTCATCTTAAATCTCACAAGTCATGCAGGATTAGTCCTAGTATTATTAATGCAGAGAACAAAGTGATTGGAGATTCAAAAGTCATTTTAGATGAATTTAGTAAATTTTATAGCAATCTTTTCACATCAAAGGGTTAAGAGGATAATGGTTATGAATATACTCCTTGATGTTTAAAGGATCCTTCAATTCCACCTGAGGACAGTATAGGTTTGGAATAATCTATTACTCATAATCAGATGGAACATGCAATTTATTTTGGGTGAAATTCTCCTCATCTGCATAATCGGTCTTTATATACATGAACTTTAGGGGAGGGAAATTCATCTTGTCAACTTGGGGTCTGGATGCATCATATGGCCCTTTGCAAAAATTCCCATTCATTGGCTAAATTCAACAAACATGACTAATGCTGAAGGCAAGAAGGGAAAGGGAGGGAAGGAGAAAGGACAACAGGAGGCAAAGGAGAAAAGGGAAAGGAAAGAGAAAGGGAAAGGGATTCCATCATGATCCGTGTGCATCCATCAACACCTAAGAATTATCACACAGTATCAGTGCACTTGTCCTCAATGTTATCTGTAAAGGGAGTGTAGATGTTAAAAAAATGTTGGTATAATATCTTTATTCTATTTGTTCTTGCTGCAATACTGAAAGACCACTAGATTTGTCATTTTTAAATACTTACAATTTTTAAAAAAAATGATTATGTATTTATATAGCATGTGTGTTTGCATGTAACTTTATCCCCAAGTTTTTAAAGCAATAGAGGATTTGTATATTTTTTAATGCCTATTTTAGACATTTAAGTATCAGAAATTTGTACTGAAGCATTGAATTTTGTGATGTATCTGCATAACTGCAGTGTAATTATACTGTACTTACAGCATAGCTCAGGTCTGGACTAAACATTGAAATATATTTATAGATTTATTTTCAACCCATGAATGTAACTGGAAAAATCTCCCTTTGTCTTTTTAATCTTGGATAATCATATTAAATTTTTAACTGTTTTATTGGTTTTGATACAAGAATTTCTCACAAAATCTGAGATCAGAGGTTTAGGTGCGAGGCTGAGTTCATTTTCATGTATACTTTTCCGTTTCCTTTCACTACATTTTTATGCTTCTGTTTTGCAGTTTGTATACTTACCTGTGCTTGCTTCTGTAGTCAATGTATACTTCGCTTCCAAGCAAACATCTGTGTCTGTATAAAACTACTTTGACAGTAGTCAATCTACGTGTTTCTTCAGTAGGAAAAAAATGTAATTTGTTTTCTCTCTTGCCTTTTATATTACTGCTTTGGAGAGTGACACTACATCTGTACCTTGCACACTTAGACATGTGCCACTACATATGAAAGTGAGTAATTCTAGCATGAAAGTCTAAAAATTATGCATCTCCACGTAACTTCCTCAGCACTGAACAGTGAGTGATGACTTCTGGGAACCCTATCTGAGAATAATTATCGAGCCTTATCTGAAAATAAGTTTATAAACAACAACAACAAAAAAAAGATCCTGAAGGCATTTATATCCTGGCTTTCAAGGATAAGGGATATGCCCGTAATAAAGAGAGAGAAGTGACAATGCCGGAACTCTACATTTTTGTTCTCCAGCCAGCACAGCAAGCAAGCACATGTGGCCATGTGGATTGTGTTTAGGACTCCAAAGAAGTCTCTTTTTGAACCACTTTTGTGGTAAATATAAGTGATTAATTTCCAAATCAGGTATTTTAATTGCAAGGGAAGGAACAGGATGCTGAATGGTAACATCTAAATGAACATGCACACTACAGGTTTTTGAAGAATTCCTGATGTGTTTCATCTGTAACAGTTTAAGCCAATCTCAGTACTGCCGTGGTCCTGACATGGTCAAGCATGAAAAAGCACATCTGCTTCACTCATTTTTTTTACTTTATTGTGGTTTCGTTGGGTTTTGTTTTCTTTGCTACATCATACTGATATCAGGTTTTTTTATGTGGCTTTCCATACTTTTTTGCAATACATATGTTTACTAAATTAATAGTATTTGTCCTTGAATTTATTGTAAAAAAAACACATGCACATGGAAAGTATAAATTCGTACTTTCCACTATCCAAATCTTTCAACTTTTAGATCAATTGAAACATTGCCTATAGTCCTCAAAGAACATTTTCAAAAATCTTGTGTCCCAAGAGAAATTCTAAAAGCTGCAGACATTTTTCTATTTGGATTACTTTTCAACAACCAAGTTTTTCCTTTGGAATTGGGATGGTGAGGAAACAATGTCATTAACTCCTATGCAAAACACGGCTATAAGTGAAGCTCCCTTCTTAGTTGGTGTTCTATCACTTCACCAAATATTTACTGCACCTGGTTAGATGAAATGAATTCCTCTGTAAGAATATTTCACATCTAGTTAAAAAAAAATTCAAAAATCCATCTGCTTGTCTGCTCAGAGCTCCCCCTATAGCCTGATACTCAACAAATTACCTCTTCATGTTTGTGTAAAATTGTATGTTGGGAATTAATGACCACACCGTATGGCAAAAAAAGAGACTTGCAAGGTAACACTGTTGTAACTGCGATGTAGTTGAGCTCGAGTTAACTACTCCAAAATCTCTGACTGGAAAAGGGATAAGAGGACACAGAATTAGGTCATTTTATTACAAATCCACAGAAGTCACTGACACTACTGGTCCAACAGTCCATTTCCCTTTCTATTTAAAAGGGAGTTTATTTTTCAGGCTTTTGTGTTGCCTTGGGCTGTGGTGATTAGAGAAATGATCATCTTGTAAAGTGCTAGAGATAAGAAAGATACTTAAATAATGTTTTGGTTCTTTGTTTACCTTTTCAGAAGGCTGAGGAACCAAATGGCTGAGGGAAACATTTTGTAAGCTTTTCAAATTTACAGAGTAAATTCAAAAGTGTTGCTGTGAATGTTATCACTGAGTTCTGTATTGATGCTTAATTCTTTATCAAATTAGCTCTTCTGTGAGTAAACATATCTTTCTCAGTTGCACTCCTACAAAATCAGCCTATGCCATGAAAGTAACAAAACTGAAGGGATACATTCCAGATATGCAAACCAATTAGCCTACATGTCTACAACATAATCTTAGTAAAACAAGCTGTCTCCAGTTTAAAAGAATCAGATATTGAATCCAGGCTATATAATATGCTTCACAACATTTTGGATCATACATCTCAACTATATAAACTTATATTATTTTGTAGAAATTTGCATCATCATTCATGTATGCTGCAGTGGAAATCTGTAGAGCAGCTTAAAACATATGTGAAGACAAAATGAATTGAAATAATACCAGTATTCTTACCTTCACCACTCTAATATTTCCTTTGCAGTCCTTTCACATCTGGGTTATATAGTAACTGCATTAAGATTTGAAGAAAAAAAACCACTTTAATAAACTATTTAATGATATTTTCATTATATTTGTTCAAATTAATGAGCACATAACCCATACACAATCCATGCATTGTCACAATACCATCAAAGTTAGAACAGTTATGTATAGATTACATATATACACATCTATAAATAGAGAGAAAGATACCTATTAATATTCTATTAATAGGTAGGTATACTGACATGTACTATATACGCATGTTTAGGGGGGGTGGGAGAAAAGAAAGCAATTAAAAAAAAAAAAATCCACTATGGCTTTAGTTTTTACAGATCCATAACATATTATGCTCATATGTTCAGAGCTTTTTGGCAACAACTGTAGAGTGGATTTTCCTTCCAAATTCTGCATAGTGCTTTTAACTGGAAATGTTCTGCTACAGAAGAGTGCAGCCTCTCTATTCAAGCTAAACATTTTGAAAGGTTTGTTGCTAGTATGAATAACTCCTGCAACTTTTTGTATATTATGCTATCATTTGATATTTGTCCAATTTTAGTGTTGCTTTTACAGTTACAATGTATTATGAAAACCATATGAAGCCAGCTTTTTTAAAAAAAAAAAAAAAATTAAACAGTCATCATGGCATGCACATGATACTGCCTCTACAGATAAAATAAATAATTTCATGCACAGTACTTTCATGACATGGGTCTTCTAACTTCATTGACTTTAGGACCCAAGGGAAGCCCAGGCACAATTGTCAATAGACCTCCTTGAAATAAAAACATCATTTTTCCTTCTGCCCATTGCAAGGAAGACTGTAACTGCCACTGATAATTAATCCACTGAGAGAAATCAATATTGCAACTGGTTGGAGATGAAACAACCCATAGCAAAATAAACTTTTGCCATGACAGTGTAGCAGTTCTTCTAAGCGTATTTTGTCTCTGGGCAGATGTGGAATCTTAATAAATGTTTGCAAAAAAACCTAGACGTCAGTTACATCAAACAGTTGGATTTCATGCCATAAAATACAGTTATTCTTCTTGTATGTGCTGACTTGGTTTTTCAAGACATAGCAGTGGTCCTGTATTTATGAAGACTGAAAATGCTGTGAAAGAAAGAGAAAAGAGACAGGACAGCTTGCAGAGGGCCGATAGCGGGAATTGGTTATATAGAAAAAAAAAATCAATCTTGTACTGCATCCTTCTTATACCATTTACGGAATTAGACTGCAACAGAGGAAGTTATATTTTGGCACAAAACTCAAGAATTTGAATGAACACATTCATTTTAACTCCCAGGTGAAGGGTGAAATAATTATTGAAGAAAAGAGTTTAAGGATGGATTAGTATTCAGAAAAGTGGAAGAGTGACTGTTTTTACACAGACCTTTGACTGAATTCAAGCCACTTTGATAAAATTCATTAAAACAATAACAAGCTCTACGGCACTACCGGTGGAAATCAATACCATGACAATCAATGACAGTTCATTGATGCATGACTGTCTCCCTGCAGCCCTCCTCCAGAAGCCCTCCAATGGGCCTTCAGAAAAGCACAGACTTTAGCGCCAAATGGCTAACGTTCAGTCCTGTGGTCTCAGCAAAGACAGTCAGTGCACACTGAATGATTTCTCTTCCTTTGTACGAAAGCCTATTGCACCTTCCCCTCTGTATTAACCTAAGAGGTTGATTTAGTTAATGCATAGCTTCTAAAAAGGTGGCCAGATACAGTTTCTCTGCGATTTTCTTTGACAGTTTTCATCAACAGTAAAAAATATGTATCTTATTTCAATTTATAGATATGATTTGGGACATTTAGGATGTTTCACAGCAATCTTTAACTTTCTTTACCAGCCTTCCTCTCTCCATAGTGTCTGTTCTGCCTTGTTTGCGGTGACCATTTTCTCTACTTAACCGTTTGTTAAATATTGGGATTGGGGTCCTTGCAGTTGGATTGCAACTGAATTTAGGCAAAACAATATAAAGCATACACCTTGACTGAAACTATGATTTAGACAGATTTTTATGTTATTCTCTACCTTATTCACAGTTTGTGAACATGGTACAGATATATCCAAATTATCATTCATTACTTTATCGTCTCTGAAACACTCTGGGGTTTTGTTTTGCTTCATTTTGGGGTTTTTTTGTTTGGGTATTTTTTTTTCTCTCCTTGGGGTATTTTGTTCTGGTTTTTGACCACCACTTATTACTGACTGGGGCAATTTTCTACTTGTCTGTATTGAACTTAGACAGATCTTTGACATTCAAGGAACCATCAAAGATTATGTTGCCATAAAGATTATCAAAGCACAGTCACCTCCCAATGTCTGCAAATTTTTTATGAAGAAAAGTATTATTTATAATCTCTAAAAATTGAACCAACAGCATTCTGTCAGATTTAATATGGTTTCACAACTGCATACACACAAACATGCAGCATGCAAACATATATGTGCACATATATATGATGCAATTTTATTTGTCTGTCAAACTGACATATGCAGTAGAAAAATGTTGCTTTTCCCCTTTCTCAAGCAGCTGTTAAAGAAAGAATTGATGATGATTACCCACTTATTTAATACCAATAAACAATCTGCCTAAAATTTCTCCTTCATAAATTCCATAAGAAAACCATAGGAAGATGCTTACAAGATCACTGTACTTAGCAGCAGCTGAACTGCAAATCCCTTCCACAGATGGACACACATAGGGCAGTGCCTCCTCATGTCTCTGGACAGATGCTAAACATAAACGAGGTACAAAGGAGCCAGAACTGCTTTACAGTAACTTCAGCTCTGCACATAAAGCTGTGCCTGAAGAAGCCAGGACAGCAATGAACTAGTGGCACTCAGATCCTGCAAACACAGCCCAAAAAGTTCACTTTGCAAGGTTCTGCTAGCCTTATCCTAAGCCTTCCTTGGCTCCCTGCACAAGGAGCTGCATGTGTGGCACAAGGCAGTCACACATTCAGGACACCCAGATCTGTATCTCCTCTCAGCAGCAGAGAGAGCCCTGTCTCCACACTGTAGCAGGTTCTTAGAAAATGAGAATGGAGTAAAAATGACTGGTCAAAACAAGGCCAAATTGTTACCAAATGTAGATTTTTTATTTTTTTTTTTCCCCAAGAAAAGCAAGTAATATAGTCTCCCTTCCCAACGAGAGCTGTGCTATGAGCAGTGCTCATCCAGCATTAGAGGTCATAAAATACTTCCATAAGCCATTTGGAGGTTTGAGTCATCTAACCTCCAAATGTAGAGTCATTTTCATTGTACATTGTTATCCTTTTTCATGTACATCAACATCCCGTTCTGATATGGGCTAAAACTAACTTTTCAATCTTCCCTGTACTTCTAGTTGCAAGATTTTTGATTTCTGGGGAGAATAGAGCTGAGCTTTTCAGGTATGGAAGAGCAAAATAACTCTTTTCCACACAGAAGTTACTACTGCCTCAAACTAAGCTCCAATCAAGTCCTGAAACTCATGGTTATTATGGAAGTTTCTTTTCTTCTGACAGATATGACCCCCACATGGAGCAATTAGTCAATGACTGACAGAACAATTGTCTTTGAGCTCCATACATATACCCCAACACTCACATACGTGTGTTCAAGTTTTATTTTAAGATCTAGCTCAGAGCACTGGAACAGGACACCTGTATTAGGCTTTTATACAAAGCTTTGCTACTGGTTGCATATGAGAATTGCATACAAGTTGGCTACTGTTTTTTAAAAAATAAACTTTGAAACTAGTTTATTAGATGAAAACAGGATAATTTCAAGAGTAAAAATAACATGAGCAGGTAAATAAATACAATTCAAAACATTAATGACTTATCAAAAAGCTATCTGCTTGGCACACAGACTTGAGTGTGTCACAGGATACAAAATATTAGCAGGATATTATTAGCAGAAACGTCAGGAGGTATTCTGCATAAAACCAACTGAAAATATGGCTAAAACAGAATATAATTTTGTGTCCCAAACCCAACATTGAATGCAACTCTAATAATTTTTATTGTCTCCATCAGAAGCTACTCTTTCCATTTAAAGGAGAATAAGCATCACAGAAAGGACAAATGAGACATAGGAGCTTCCAGCACACAAGATATCTGCACTGAATTATCTTTCACATCCTATTGTTCCCTTATAGTCTTAAAATAATAATAGTAATAATAACTATTTTTTTTAAAAAAAGCTGATATTAAAAATAATGCCTATGTCACTAGCTTCAAAGCAGTTGCTGTCAGAAGAATAGGCTCAAGTATGTCAGAGGAGGTACTTGGAGCATCTATGTGTGTGTGCATATATGTGTATGCAAATACTTGTGCACTTAATCCTGTGCTCTCGCATCTCATGGTCTCCAGATATTTAAAACTTGTTTTCACAATACCTCTGTGAGTCAGAAATTATTCTATACAGTCTTTACAGGAACAAATTAAAATGCAGCAAAGGAGGGAAGTCACCTTCAAGGAGGTACCACAGTGCAGAGCTTTGAGTCTTGTGATTCCCACATCCCTTCTATTAAAAGCAACATTTTAGTAATAGCAAGACAGACAGGAAAGTTCCTCTAGAGAGGATTTTGTAGCGTCATGTTTTTTAACCTCTCCAGTCCTCTTGTGAGAAACTGCAATTTGGGGTTAGGTTTTATAGAAGCCCACAGCCACAGCACACATGGAAACAGACTAATGATGTTTGTTATCCATAGACAGCCTGAGTCCCGGGATAATTCATTACCTCAGTTGCAACTCCTCTGCTTGAGGAAGGCTAGTGGAAAAGATATTACCAACCTCACAGCCAATGGCTCTCTAACTGAGTTTCAGAAATTAGGCTTGTAATTCCTGCCACCCCCCCACACTCCGTCGCAAATAGAGGGGAGTTTTCCCCAGAGGGAACACCAGATTGAAACCGTTTTGGAATCTGCCTCCAGGGAAGAGTATGTGCTCCTTTCTGACCACAAGTTACCTTTCTGCTACTGATCCTGCTGCCACACACTGCTCAATTGCTCTAACCACCTCCTTTATTTACTGCTCACCAGCTTTCCTGATTCCAGGTATAACTTTCTTGATAAATATTAATTATGCTCCATGATTTCTCTTCTCCATCTTACAAGCACAGTATGAAAAGACTTTTGTCTTATGCTGCACACACTGTCATGGCTTTCAAGTTCATGAGACCCTTTAAGGGAGATCACCTGTCTACAGGGCTGGCCCTAAGGATGGGCAAACTAAGTACTTGCCTGAGGAGCCAAATTTTGGAGGAAAAAGATGATTCACACAAACTGCTCCTTGCTGAGCACTTACTGTCAGTGTTTCCGTCTGTTTAATTACTGTTGGGCATCCAGGGGGAGCTGAGGCTCCGAAGTTTTGAGCCTTAGTTAAAACATTTTGAGCTTATTGCCCCGTAGGACATGGTAAACCGGACTTGGCCCTGAAGTGCAGCAGATACAGCCACAAGCCATTGAAGGAAATACATGCTGGCAGCCCAGGCAAACGTCGTAGCAAGACAGCTATGAGACAAGTATGAAAGGAAGAGAAATCAAGCCTCTAACCCACAGGGCAGGCCCCATTTGTTTGACACAGAGGCGCAGACAAAGGTGGGATCGCGCTCAGCGCTGACACTGAGAAGCTGCAGCAGGATGCCCAAGTGGGATGCTCTTTCCTTTCTGAGCACAGGGGCTGCTTGATCTACCTTATGTCTGACCTGAAGTACACCTGCTAACCTACCACACTGTCAACTCCAGGTGCTGACCTGAGGAGGTTTGATGAGGACTGATTTCAAAAATAGATGGCCTGTGTGGCTGATTTATTTCTGCTAAAGCAGATCCTCTGAAGCTGTCTCAATTATCTTTATGTAAAAGCTGTTATTCTTCTCCTACAAGTGGTAGTCGTGTTTGAGTGGCCCGATTTGTGCAGATTTGGCCTGCCTTGTCCACTTAAAAGATCATTAATCACCACTCCAGTTTATAAATCAAGGAGGCCAAGTTGCTGAGAGCAATTGAGAGGCTGAGGCTCCGCAGAAGTACTTAGCCAATTCCCAGACCCAGGCTTAGCATTTCTTTCTCCCCGCCTCTAGTAGTCAGACAATTCATCATCCTTCTCCCATTGAGGCAGAATGAGCCTGACAGAGGAATGCCTGAAAGCTAATCAATATGATCATGTTGAGGGGGAGAGCACGTCACAGGTTTGGTTTTTTTTTGTTTCTAAATCTTTTAAATAAACACAACCTATTCACTTTAAGATTTGGTAGTTTGAATTTATATAAGACAAAACCAAAAGACAAAGCAGTGCAAACCAAAACCAAGATGCAGCAACAGGGGAAAAAAGACACTGCTGCAGACACCCTTTTGCTGTAGCTAGATGTGAAGAAGAATAAAAGTGTCAGACAAGGAATAGTACTATTATGATTGTGGATTATCAGTTTTGGGTACTACAGTCACACAAGATCGCTTTTCTTTTACAGCAGTGTCAAGTGCAATTGGTAGGCCAGAAGTCAGAAGGAGGTCTGCTCCTACTAAATAAACATCAGCCTGTACTGTGCTCATATGAGGACTAATGAGGTTGCAACAGAGAAGGGATTCACTCTGCAATAAGGCAGGATAAGGGAACTCAAACAGGAGGTTTATTTTCCTATTCCGTGATAAGTTGCTTTTACATATTTTGAGCACAATACTTTTTTTGGAGAGAGAGAAAACATAAATTGTTCATTGTACAGAAGAAAGCATGAGTGACAACTGTAAGTGGAATAGACAGCTTCCATTACCCCCTCACACTTGCTGAAGAATAATTTGAAAAGGCTGGGTAAATTGTGTTTTAAGAAGTGTAATGACGTGTAATAATTTCCTGTCAGCGTGTCAGTTACAAGCAGAGTGAGTTTGATAATTTTGGGATAGGAGATGGAAAGAATTGAGGACGAGGGGGAGGGAAGATAGAGAGAAGAAATAGGAAGGTCTTTTAGGATCGCTGGCTTCAGAAACTAATGAAAGCGTAATTGTAAAAAAAAAAAACAACAGGTGGAGTGCTAGATAAAAGCAAGAGCTGTGCAGCAACCCGCCCAGATACTAATTCCCATTTGCTTTCCCATTAATCTTGCATAAAGATTCCAGGTCACAGGTCCAGCTACAGGGAGTATTAAGCAATTTAGTAGGATGGGAAATGGCTCAGAAATCAGAAAATGGATGATCAGGAAAATTTCCTTTTCTTGTTCTGTGAAAGGCATCTGTATCATAATGCAGACAAAACATTTCTATTCTCATGTCTCTCTGAGCACGGGAAAAAAAACCCAAACAAATCTGGAAAGAAAAAAAAAAAAAAAGAAAAGAGTTGGAACGTATTTGACTGCCTACTTTTGTCTTTGCACAGTGTGGAAGAGATCAGTAAATGCCATGGCTTATAGATCAACCTAAGATGAATGAGCCAGTTATTTTCACACACTGTTTCATTCCTTCTCCTCATTTTTATCTTAAAGAGAATATTGTCTAAGATGTATTATTTATTAATTTTGTTATTTTATCATGCTGACAATTCTGTCAGGAGGACAATATTTACTTTAACCCAGCCATGGTTGAATCAAAATTCCACTCTCCATGATGCACATACGCACCTAGAGTTAGTCTACTGACCTCATGGGGTTTATTACTAACTCACATTGTTGCAAAAGTAAAGGGAATTTGACCTTCAACATGTAAATGCTACATTATCCAGCCCAGGATTTCCCTTCTTCAGTGAACATGGTTTTCCAGACCAATTTCTTAGTCTTAAGAAGAATTGTTTCTATCATTTTTTTCATTTTTGATGGAAGAAGGGATCTGTAAGAGAGATTGTTTTTTCTCAGAGAAACTACTTTAGTACTGAATATATTACAAGTGGCACCATTTTCCTAACACTCTATTTCTCTCCTTACTGCTGTCTTAACCATGGTCTTGGGCAACTTTCAGTGCTCACTGAAATTTGAGCTTTTAGACGATAGAGCACTTTCAACCTTAAATACGCCTTAGAAAGAAATCCTCTGTACATTAAATGCAGAATTCATTGGTTAAAATAGAATATTTGCCACTGGATATGCAGCAAGATGAGTAAGTCTTTTGTTTTAAAATATGCCACTTTGTAAAACGAATGTTAAAATGCTCTGGGTTTGGTAGGTTTGGTTTGGTCTTTTTTTTTAATCCATAAAACATTAACAAGTTTTACCTCCAAAGAGGTTTGAATGGAGATTTCACATTAATTATTTTTTTTCAGATGCTTAAGAAGACGCAAGGGTAAGTCTTATCTTGGGACTGAGTGTGGAACCACTCAGTACATTGCTGCACACTGAATGAAAGAAAGGAGCTGACATTTCTTAATTGTGTGACAATGCATTTGTCACCCCTAATTTTGAAACCAATTGCATTGGAATAGCTACGTTATACGTGCCAGACAGCTGGAAGAGTGTGATCAGTCTTGTTTGTCTTCAAGATGCACCACTGAAGAAGTCTCCTCAGACCATTGCCTCCCTTTCCCTTCTTCATATTGAACATTAAAAAAATAGAGAAAGCTTTTTAAAATAAAGTTTGAAGACAACATAGACGCAAAATAATTAGCACTGTCCTAATGTTACACAAGACAGCAAATAAAATGCTATCACATTTGTAATAGGTTAAGTGATAATCTCTCAAGAGGCAGTTTCAATGAACAACAGCTTTTACATGAGGGCTGTTCTTGGAGGTTCTTCAGGAATCAGCATTTCATGTCCAATCCTATAAAAGTCTATCAATAAACATTTGGTTACTTAACCCAAATTTCCTTTAACATGTTAGGATTAAGACACAGAAGTTAAACTTCCAGAATGCAGTGTCATGTTCTACTGAGGAACGATTCTGAGAAGCATCTTGGAGGCTGGGTTGAGAAGCAAACATGAACTACCAGAAAAATGTAATGGTAAACAGCATATAAATGGGGGTGGAGTGTGCACACAGGGAACACCTAAAAGAGCCAGGAGTCTATTTTACTTCCATAAAAGGCTTCATCAAAGTGGTGCTGAATCACTGCAAACTGTTTTTATGTCCTTCCTTTTGAAAAAATATTGAAAAAACACAGAAGGTACAGAAAGTAGCCATAGAAATCATTCATATGCTATAGGAATTGCTATGTGGTGAGACATTAAAGGAAATCAAGCTGTTTAGCTAGTCAGAACAAAGAGAAGGAAAAAAAAAATAAAATCATGTTAACTTAATTACAGTTGCAGAAGTACCCTCCCAGAGAAAAAGTACTGTGCATTGAAGTGCTTTCTCATCTAATAAAACTAAAATAGAATCAACAGCCAGAAGTCAAAGAAGACAGACAAATTCATATTAGTACTAAGGTACATACTTTTATGGCAACACTAACTACCAACGGTGGATTCTCCACTACTTAATAAACTCAAAGCACTGTGTGGAAGTCTGCCTGGAAGATATGCTTTCCTCAAACATAAATCACTGAGCTCAGGAAATAAAGCTATATGATCTAATGGCTCTTCCCAGCTTTTAGATCCTACATATTTATAAAATACAGTACAGACTAAAATGTAACTAATAGTGTTGAGAGTTTCTTTGGCTGTTTTAAAATACTTAGTGGGTATTGTGGCCTGTCTTTGTTTTCCCTACGAAGCTGCGGTCAATTCAGAAGTATTCCTCTTTACTTTTGAGAATGCTTTTATAGGCAGCTATAGACATACTATTCACAAATGTTCATACTGGACTGAGGAGCAGTCCAGTAAATGAGCTGATAAAGTACATGTTTCCTGTTAGGATATTTCTGTAAATTGCTCAGAAAAAGTTTGAAGAAATGGCATGTGTTTTGTAGTTTATGTCCTTCTACAGATTACAGAATTTGTTTCAAACAAGAACAAGAAAAGCTCCAAACATTATTTCTAAGTACTGATCTTCTTTACTTGGGGCTTGTTGAAAAATAATTCTTCAAGAGTCTTTTTTTTTTTCTTTTACAAAGAGCAATCAATGGGTCTTCCTTTAATGAATATGAAGAGAAACAAACAAACCAATATTTAAACGTCTGAAAATTCCGCTGCTGTAATATGTAATCATAAAATAAAAGCTTTAGCAAACTGGACCTTCATGGTTCCAAAGTACCTATCATTGCCAATTAGGTCAATAACATACATTATTAAATATTCTTAAAGGAATACTAAGCATAAATGTGACCCATTAAAAAAATCATTATTTCAGTTTAAAAGAGATAAAGGAATCAAATCCAAGCCACAAATCCAAGGCACTAGCAAATTGCTAGTGTTTTGTGTCATTCCTCAGTTTCCCTCCTTTGAATTTTGCCATTTTTATTGTTGGAGCTCTCATTAAGTTTGTGACTATAATTAGAATTTACCATCTGACAAGCACTCTTTAGATACAAAGGAAGGTGCAGACTCTGGAAATGCATATTAATGATTATTGTATTCGTTTTTTAAAATATCTGAACAAAGAAACTTTAAAATGTTTTCACCTAAATGTGGCAGAAGTAATCACTGTTTGCAGAAGACAGAACAAACACGGACTAGGCTTACAAATCTGTCTTTCCCATAAAGTCCACTTCTGCCACACACGGAAATAAGGAGCGAGCAGTCTTGACAGATAAGCTGATCCTTGCCTTTGTTATGGAGTGAGCAGGACACATGGTGTGCACTGGTCTGTGAATTGCCCTAGACTGACAGGAAACCGAGCAGATGCTTGTCAGGGCCTATATCGATACTTTCACCCTCTCACGGTGGTTTGAGGCAAGACCATAGTCCATGCAAGGAAGCGGACTTCCTGCCACAAAGGGGTTTTGAGTGAGGGAGGTTAAACCCACTGAAGGCGCTGCTTCGCCCCTATACGTGGGGTGACCAGCAGTGGAGTTGAAGTTTTAGAATTCTAAGACCACTTCTTTGAGAGTTTATACTTTCCCCCCAGCATAATGCCTTCTCCAGCCACATCAGTCTGACAACTGCCATTTCTCTTTTGATGCACGTAACTTCAACTTGGACATCTAGTCTAGAGTAGATAACTCTACCAGAAGTACAGAGTGGCTGGGGTCTGCTCTGCCTCTCTGAAACAGACTTTGCTCCTGTACAGTCCTCAGCGACTGTATTCCTCAGTGCGATACCGACCTTCACTCAGCATGAATTTTCTGGCTGTGAAAACACAGCTGGTGGGATTCACATGCCTCTCACATCGATCTTATAACCATTAGAAGGGTGACTGCGTTATACCCCAGGAGAATGCTGGATATCACAACTAGTTGCCCTACTGATTTTGAGGCACTCATTTTGTCTACATTTCAGAGTCTGACGAAGGGAACGGATCAATGCCTTCTTGCTTCAGGACACACTAGCTACCAAAAAATCACGATTCCAGTTGATGTCATTAGGGAACACCAAATGTTATCCACTACCCTGATTCACAGAGCCATTTTAAACAATTGAGGACCAGAGCTGCTCTGTGACAAGGTTTAAAACTCCTGCACAGTCAAAATGAAAAGTTAATTCAGGTGGCCAAATGAACCACACAGGATGGACCTCTGAGATAGATACACTGGACCTTGGGCAGGACAGTCAGTGAAGTCTACTGTGCCACGACCACTCTGTGTAGGGGTGACAACTGCCCATGGGTCATACAGTTCCACTATTTATACCATTCAGAACAAAGGACATGACAAAGGACAGATATTTTATGCCACACATAAGGTTTTATTCACCTCTGTTGTGCAGTTTGTGGTGTCACCTGGGAATTTACAGCTGAGTGCCAGCACAGTGTGGCAGTGAGGTCACTCTGACCATTGTAGGATGCCTCTGCTGACATGCAATTACCTGCACCCAAGTTCACCCCTCAGATGACTGCAAATGCAGAAGCTGCTGGCCTCATTTGATAGTGTCCAAGGTCGGTTCTGTCTAAGCTGCTCACAGCTGTGCTGCTTCTGTTTTATAAACTCTTTATAAAGCTAGATTTTCACCTCGATTTTGGAGACTTTGCAAAAATGACTACGAAGTCCTGAGCTGCAGGCATTCTGGCCAAGTTACAAGTATAGAAATGGTTTCTAAATGCAGTGAATATTATGAAAGCTCTATTATTCATGATGACACTGATTATCTGCCCCCATACCTCACTGACAAATTCAGCCACTGCTTTCAGATGAGATATCATACTTTGTCCACAGACAGCCCTAGAGGTAGGAATTAATTATTAAATACTAGTTGATGATAATTACATGATAACTTTATTGACCAAAATCGGAAACGAATGTGTGATGTGTTCTAAATCTCCTCTATAAAATGAATCTTCTGAGAAGAGAGAATGTCTATTCCGAAACAAAAAATTAGTTCTTATATAAACCATCTTTAGAAATCTCTTTGTCAAAAACATTAGCATCAGGCTCTAAAAGTATAAAATAGGAGCACATATTTTAATCCAAATGTTTTCCTTGTCTGCATTAAATGAAATTTAGGTATTAAAGCAGAGCAGTAATTCAAATTCAATACTGAGCATCACATTCAAATTGAGTGTCTCTGCATAAATTCATATTTCGATTTAATTTTGTATATTCTTGTGTCACTCAATACTCACCTTTTCAGAAAGGGTGTCTAACTTCAGAGTTTTCAAACTGAGTAGACTTAAAAGCAGCTCCCTTTTAGAAAAAAAAAAAAAATCAATCTTCTTTCATTATATTATACTACTATTTTTTAAACTTGCAGTCAGTAATAATTTTTTAATACTACTGGTTAGGTTTCTGTAGTTTTAGAAGATAAACTATTTCATTAAGTACTACTACCAGTTCTTTTCTGATTCTTTTTGGATATCATTGCATTAATAGAATTTCCAAATCTGAGAGAAATTAGAGGAAAAACAACAGGTTTGATAGTTGCATATTGCCTCTCTGAGTGTTTTCAATTGTATCTGTGGACTACTACTTGCACTTAACACTATTTTACATATACATAGATCTAAATAAACAGATAGGAGGTATGACAGGAAAAAACCAACACAACAACAAATGTAGAAGAGTACTTGTGACATGTGTGAGTATTGAGTTTTAACATACACATCAGAAATCAGACCTATAACAGAGAAACATCTCAGAATTCCAGAAAAATGCTGCCCTAGCATTTTAACAAAATTTTTCTCTTGTGTTCAATTGGAATCTCCCCAGGAGTTAAGTTGTACCCATTATCCACTTGTCTTTTCCATGTGACTCCTTGTAAAACCGGAGTCTCCATCTTGTTTGTAGCCACCCTTTAAATAGTGGAACACGGTGATAAGGTCTCTCTCCCCTAAGCCTTCTTTTCTCAAGGCTGAACAAAACCATCCTTTCCAGCCTTTCCTCATATCGCAGCTTCCCAGACCTTTGATCATCTTTCTGGCCCTTCTCTGGACCCTCTCCAGCCTGTCCACATAATTTTTTGCATAGCAGGGACCAAAAATGAACACAGTAGTCTCTTGATCTGACTGATTATACAACTAACTGCAAAGGCTTTGGAGACCTCTACATGATAATAACTGCAGCAGACTTCCTTACTCCAGACTGGATGCCCACACACTGGTGGATTTTTAGGCTCAAGTGGCTAGCGGTAACAGCAGAGGGCCTCAGATATTACTCTTTTATCCCAAAGTTCTGGATCTACTACTGGTCACCTCAGAATACAAAATGGTCACACTAACACATGGTCATCTCTGTACCCTTCTCAAAAAAGCAATGACTACTCAAAGTCCTGGTCCAGCCCATAACAATACTACAGACACATAATATCGGCTCATAAATTTGGCAACAATTTCCTCTTATATTCTGAACCACCAGCTCCCCAGGTCGGTGACATCTCTGCACACAGTGGACACTTGCACAGCACTGCTGTTATGCCTTCTCAAGCAAAAGCAGCACAGGCAGGGACAGCAGAAATGGCAAGCAGGTGGCAGACTCAGAAGACAGCACCCCGTCTCAAACAAGGCTGCCAAGGTTTCACCCATAGTTTCCTAATTTGAAGCCTCTCCATGTGGTCATATGCTATGTGTGAAGCCAGACACACTAGACAGATTTGTGAGTGTGAAAATGCAGGGGCATAGAGGATAGATGCTGAGCCAGGCCATGAGGATAACCGATATACCTTAAGGACGCGATCAGTCCACCTCTAGTCAGTGTCTGCTTTGAACAACAATGATGTGAACATCATCACGAACCCACTGGTCTAGAATTCAGAAGTTATATCCTGACATAGGTCACATGATCATATAGATATATCATTGTCTTAATTTTGGATTGACAGCCCCAAGCACAAATGAAAGAGTCTCAGTACCTCTGTTACTAACTGTTCTTTAAAAGCACATGAAAAAAACCCACATGCCTTAACATGAGAGACATTGGAAGAAGATTGTGGTGGATGTGGAATAAGAACTGACCATTTTTATTCTGGAACTGGGCCATCCATCCATTTCTCCAGGAAAGTAATGCTTACTACAAGTGTAATCACTGTAACTGAATCATTATGTTGTCTACGTTTTTCTTTTCTCTCTTACTGCCTTGTTCAATACTCTGCCCTTGACAGTATATCTTTCCAAAGTCTGTTTCACTGAATAGCCTTTAGACAGTTCTGGTACTTTTTAAATACCAGATTGAAAACCAACTCAGAAAACAGATAGAAATAATACATAATGGCAAGAGAATGGAATTAGTGGAAGCTTTATAACAAAAACGGCATTTATAAGAGAAACAATTAATCAGTATTGGTTGAAATCTCCTGTAATAATGAATAATTCAATATATAACTGGTAAGAGTATCACTAGTCTGTATCACTATACATTTGATTCAACTGAGAAAATCACTATGTAAATAGAAAGAGCACAGAAGCACTCCAAGGCCCCTGTAACAATGGGAAATTCTTTATTTAAATTATGGAATTAACATCAGCCTGAGGCTTTCCTGTGAATTTCTGATGTAAAGCTGCAATTTGCATATCTGTGAGTACGTATGATATAGATTATCACATATAAATAAAGATCTGCATAGCTCTGAATTTTTCCTATATGGATCTAAGTAATAATGTACTGCCTATTTTGTATTTCTCTCTATGTAAAGAAGCATTAACAGCCTAGCATACGAGAGTAATTTAAGTTAGTGCTGTGTAATAAATGGGTGGGAGGCAGTCTCTGCGCAGTGGCCCTGCAGCACAGCTGTGAGAGGGCAGCAATAGTCTGGCCCAAACCGGGAGTGTTTGACCCTACAAGATCTCGCTTCCCTGATTTCCCCTATCCCGGTAATAGCCTATTAGGACATTGTGGGGTGAGAAAGAGAACAGCTGTGGCTGTTCTGTTGCCTCCCTGAAATCCTAAGCAACAGCAGGAACTCAGCTAAAGCTCAGCGGCATGTATGGCAGGACAGGAAACATCAAGAAAAAACTGAACTAACCAACAAGCAGCAGCCCACCCCTCCCAGCAACTAAATGTCACTGTCACCTGCACCCTGCCACAGGTGAGAAGAGAGCCATCACAGCTAGGTAAATAGCTCCAATTCTGACTGGGAATCCTCCATAGATAGGGACTAGGTGCCATCTTGCTCCTTTGGCATCTTCTGACACATGTGAAGGGAGTGGGACAAGGCAGAGAACTGCCTCAGAGTACAAACTACATAATGCTTAACCATGCACTAGCAAGCTGCTTTGATCTTTTGGCTGGAGTGACAACATTACACTAGTGAGGAATTAACACTGAGCTGGAAGACAGCTGCCAGCCTGTGGGAGACACTACTGACCCCTACTCCACTCTCTCATAGAGTTTGAACTGGCAGCAACATCTGCATCCCTCCCAGTAATTCACCCAGCTATTCATGTCCCCCTTTGGTTATGTGGTAGCCCACTCTACCCATCTAATCCTGTACTGATAGTGGGGGTCATTATGCAAATGAGACAATATAGCACAGGCAACAATATAATCTATCATTTCTCCCTGTAACTATGACATTGTATGATATTAAATCAGGCAGATCTGGAAAGAGAACCTTGACAGTTAATGTGGCAGCACCACACTCACTTTGCCCATCTTGGAAAAGAAACACCAGGAATGTGCTAATTGCAAACATTATGCTGCAGCTTGGTGTCAGTTTTTATAAACTGGACTGATATTCCTCGCCCTTTTGTCTATGAACTCCCACCAGTCTAAATGAAAATAACCCATGAAACAACATCCAAGATAAATAATAATAGTCCCTAGATTCACACACATTTGGTTTTAAGTGAATAACAGAAGCAGCATGAAACAAGGTGGGTTTTTTCTTTTTCAAATCCCAACAGATTGAATTGCTGCATTAAAAATGGTTCTGAGACACAGCTAAAACACAGCTAGACCATGTTTGACATCATCAGCTTACTCTAAAGCATGTGCTGCTTTTGTAATAACTGACAGAAGTTCATACTTACTCATCCTGAGTTCCTAATTTAAATATCCTCTGCTAATCAAAATGGTCATCCCTTTTCATTCTATAGCACAAACTATAAGCACTTAGTAAGGTACTTCAAGGCTGAAACCAGGAATTTTGATAGCTAGCATCCTGCTACCTTCACATAAATACCCAAGGAATCCACTGACCTTTTGTATATCAGCTATCCACAAATGATGTTTCCTCCCTCCACAACTCATTCCTAGACCTGAAAAAGATGACATCTGTTCTGTGAATAGTAAAGTTAAGACATATGGGAAAAGTCACTTTTTTCCAGAAGTTAAAATTCTAGAATAACTGAAGGATTTTATATTTAAAAATGTCACATCTGGAAGTGAATTTGGATTTTGTATTAATATTGTACAATTGCATATTCAGTGTTAGCACTTTGGCTAATGAAATACAAAGTTTTCAGAACAGAATGCAGAAATAGTGTTTAGGACTTGGGTTATGAATCTTGGGAACACAGAGAAACTAATCTTCTGTTAGCTAGATAACAAGGTGCCTACTGAGGAGCAACTTCCTTGAAGAACATAAGTAAACATAAAACTTTTTTTCATAAAACATCAATAGCAAGGACCCTTCCAGAGGGCAGTAAAAACAGTAAAAGCCACCAGGCATTTATGTAAGAACCTTAAAGGAACTCAGGCGTTAAGTATCTGCACTATTACTGGTGACATATAAAACATAACTTCAATAAATTTGCAAGAATATCCTTGGTTTTAAGGATGAGGTAGAGAACTGCAAACAGGAAGCACTGGCGAATTGTTAAAAACTGCAATAAAACCTAATGATAAACTAAATAAGAGTTGATGCAGCTTCTGCAAGCAAGCCATATCTTAAAGATCTGCTTGAAGCTTTTGAAGGTATAAGCAAGTCTATGGGTAAGCTTGAGTATAATGACACAAGGTACCTGAACTTCTAGGGGTCTTGCCCAGGGTCCCTTATCATTGGCTTCTAAAGAAAGCAAGCTGTTATGGAATAAAAGGGTAGACACTTATAGGTTTATACAAAGATAGAAAATACTGAGTGTGAAAGGAAGGTTATCAAGTGTGCCATGAGACTGTACACTGGCATTTACGCCCTTCACCATACTCAAAAAAATAAGTTGAAAAGAAGGAAAATAGCAATGCAAGAAAATTTGCTGAGGTAGAAAGTTATTTATAGTAGTCAAAACTAACACTGTCTAAAAAGCATCGCAGAGGAACCCGCGTGCAATGACCAATCACATGAGAGAATGTCAGTAGAGATGTGATGCCAATAAAAAAATAAGGAAAGTATACACAGTTTTGGACTCTATATTATCTACTACCACTTGCTAAGAGAACTTGGGATCTCTGGAAACATCAGTTCACTGTCGCAGGCAAAAAAAAAGCAAAACCACTATTAGTAAGTATTGAGAAAAAACAGTAACTGAAGTAACCTCACAATGCTACTACTAATTTTTTGTTAGTTCATACTCTGAATACTCATATGGCTTTACTCATCTTATTGGGGAAAATGGCTTACCCCAAAACACTCTAAACACTGAAAAGAGAAAAAAAAAAATGCAGAAAGAACAAGAATTATAAAGGGTATGAAGTAACACAAGGAAAGACAAACTAGACCAGGATGTTTGGCCTGCAGAAGAAACTACTGCAGAAGGATGTGATGGGCACCTGTAAAATAATGAATGTCCAGGACAAGGTGACTAGAGAACCATGATTCATTATTACTCTTCACAAAAGAACCAAGAATATCAAAATAAACAATGATGCCGAAAGTGCAAAACAAACAGAATAATTGGTTTTTAATACATTGCACAACTAAATCCTGGAAATTAATGGAAAATGTATTTATTAAACCCAAGATCTAGAACACATGGTTCTATGGATGTGACACCTGGCTCATAAACAATAAACCAGTGAATGGTAGAAGATTATAGATTAACACAAGAAGAGTATTACTGTATGTTTTTCTTCTCCTTAATGCAAGCTCTAAGTTTTTTCCCACTGCCCAAGAGGAGTTAGACAGATCTTTGATTTGACCTAGACATTATGGATCACCAGCCATGACCAAACACCGTACATTGATAACAAAACCACCCCCATGCCAGTTTAGAAGCTAGATGAATGCTCTTGCTTGAACTTGGTGTTGGAATACATGCTGTACTGCTTAAAATGCTGCTGTTATGCATACAAGCTAGCGTAGAGCTTGTTGAGGTACACTGTCAAGAGTCTGCAGCTATGTCTTTGCAGTATAGAAATGCTATGGGCAAAAAGTGGGTATGTGTCAGGGGATTTTATCTCCTTTGCAGAATACTATTAAATTTTTTGTCCCTTTTCCATGTGTCATTCCCCCAAAACAGCAGCTTGCAATAAGAAAGATCTACTAATTTGAGAGCACTGTGCATCTCACATCAGCATACAGCAAAATAAATATTTAATGAAACAAAATAATGGTAAGGGGTGATGGGGGTGATGGGTCGTGCTCAGGAGAGGGCCAGAGGCTATGAACACCACACCAAAACCAACACTGGGAACTATAAACACATTTTAAAGAAAATTGTTCAACTCTGCATTAAAACAACAGTAAACGACATTCACTGGAAAGATGGCATTGTTTCCCCTCCTTTCCCCAAAAAATCTTTAAAAACATTCAGACAAATTATATAGGCATCTAAATGATATTAAGGATGGAGCTTATCAAACATTTTTTTCCTACATGTTACTAATTATTCAGTTGTTTAATTACTGCCACAGTTTCCTTTAGAAGTACGAATAATTGCTAAAGTTTTCACAAAAATTTCCATTGTATCCATTTCCTTTTTGCTGTGTATCTGGGCAACTGCTCCACCTGAAGAGCTTCCAAGATGACAGCAAAAATATTTTTAGGATGAATAATTATATCTTTACCTATTTATAGAAGCTAGGACTCATAGAAATTCTCATTGTATGTTTCTATTTTCACAAATGCTTTTGCACACATTGTTATGTACTAGTATATAAAAGATCTGACTCAGTTTTCATCCGAATACTAAAGCCCATTTTGAGATATCAAAAAAAAAAGTTGCAAACACATTCAAAAAACAGTAAGCAAGGAGAGCAATTCAAGTTTGCAGTGAGCTAAGGGCTCGTGGTCCACTATATTAGCACTGCTCAAATGCAGAGCTTTGCAGTACCTCACCTGGGCTGCTGGTCGGCTGTGGATGTGGCCATGGAGGACAGAGACACAGGAAGGAGTCCTGGAATGAGCAACAGATGAAAACCAGAAGTTAAACGCTTAGTTGCAAGGCTTCGTTCTCAACAAAGTGGCTGGGAGGTCAGCCAACAGAAATGAAGGGAAAGAAACAAGCAGCAAGCTGGAGGAGGTTTGTATTTGGCAAAGAGGAAATGTGTCACTACAAGGGTTTGGAGGTGACTGTGCAGAAGCAGAAGTGTAAGTGAAATAGCTTATTTTGATGTGACAGCATTTTTGATAGATTTAAGGCAATAAGGTAAGTGTTGCTAGAAGTTTTCTAACAAGCAATTTAGAAATCCTAAGGGCCTGAACAGAAGTTCCATAATGAAGGGCACAAGGGGATTCAAAGATGTTAAACAGGAAAGAAAACAAGCAGCACCGTATATATATATCGGAAGAAGTCGTAAGAAGGGGAAAGTAGAGGAAGTATTTGAACACTGCAGTTTTAGGTTTTAGCTTTCCAGGTTACACAGTTTGTCACACATAACAGTGAATGCAGAGCACAGCAGAATAATTCCAGTCATTTAGAGAAAACTAAGAGAGGAAAAAGAGTGAGTATAGCTACAAGAAAAGAGAGATTAGATACAGTCATTTTTCATTTTCAAACTTCTGGGATTTTTATTGCAAAAAAAAAGTGTTACAGAGGTAACTAGATATAAGCTATACCAAGGCTTGATGTTGTTACTAACAGCTGGTAGAACTAGGAAGCTGAAAGAAGTTAAGGATGTGAAAGTTGGGGTAGTAGCTGCAAACATCTATATGGTGCAGTAAAAAGGCATAATAATGAAAAGCTATCAGGAGTTTCTAGGGGGCAGAGAGATACATAATTCCATGCTAGAGAAATAGCCAGCATACTAAATAACACAGCACATAATGTGATTAATGGGGCAAATATTTATAACAGGTTTGAGTTAGTAATTGAAACCTTGCAGAAGACTGCACCCAAGAACAAGATTATTTGAAGCCACCCTTGTTTCATGTTCTAATTTCATGCAAGGACCAAAAATGATGCAGTTGTGCAACATCCAATATACTTTATTATTATTATTACTAAGAGATAAAAAATGAAGAGGTTTTTCTGTCTTGAGTTTGTGAAGCAGCTGTTTACAGCACATTCTGAGGTTGAAAAAGGTTTCCTGGGATAAATCAAAGCCAGTCACATGCTATGTGGTATTTCCACTGTGTCCTTGATTATCTAAGAGCACAGCAAGTAATCAAGAGTATCTTTCCAGCTCAGCAGAAGCTATTTCCACTTACTTTCTCAGAAAAAGAGGCTTCACTTCAGCCGAAGTCTCTGCTGTAGCTGGAAAAATTGAAGGCTTTCTATTGTCCCTCAGGGCCCATGTGTCTTGTGTCCATCAGTAATCTAGCACATTACTAGCTACAGAAGTTTTTATGGGTTATGGGAACATGTTTTTCTTCTTCCTCTTCACTTACAAAACACAGGATTTCATATTACTGTTCACAGATTGAATATACATTACTTTCCACCGCTAAAATTCCTTTGTAAACATGCACTACTGTCAATGGGTTGCGGATGCAGCTGTCAGTGCTGGAGGTGGCAGCTCTGTAGGGAATTGTGGGGCATGTGAGCTCTTTGCTGGTAGAGGGGTGCTGTATTTGTGGTGCTTTCCCTAACTCAGGCAGTGCTTCCACAGCTCAGATTTAGTGAGGCTCAGACAACTCCTTGCCACCGCTACACACTGGCTTCACAAAGGGTCTTTCAGCCCCACCATAGGAGATAGAAGAAATGTAGCTCCTGCTTGCAGGCAGCTTCTTTTCTCAGTCCTAAATTTCTCCTCCAGGATCAGACTAACATCATTTGCAGTTCTTCTCCTTTCTCCCCACTCTTCCCTGTTCCATAACAGCCAGAATATCTGTATGTTCATCTCCTCTGGTATCTCCTCTGTTGGAACTGGAAGAAGCATCTAATGACAGACAGCAACATCCAGAATTAACTGCCTAAGCATTGTTAAGTATCCAACTTTCAGCCTGGAAATACCTCACCACTAAAAATACAGAGTAGTCACAAAACATTCCCAGAAACCTGCTACTTCATCTTAATTTTCCAATGTTCAGAAGAGCTAACTGTCCGGCCATACTGAATTTCTTCACTTAATTTTTCCCATGTATTGAGAAAGGTATGTATCAGTTTATACACACCATCATAAATGTAGTTATTTGAAGTTTTGTGTCAATTAATTTATCATTTCAGAATGAAGCATTACATGGGATAGTACCTCCTAATATTTAATAAACAAAAAAAAAAAAAAAAAAAGAAACAAATTAAATTTTCCCATGAAAGCTACTTAATATAGAGTGCCATCTGCTGGCATGACTGAAATGAGGCATTGTTCATAGGCATAGATGTTCAATAAAGTTTTGTGACGCTCTGTTATGGGCGCATTTCGACTCTAAGCTTTTTCACACTTTCTGTTTTATTTATTCATGGCATTGCCTTTACAGAATAAAAGGGCAGTCAAGCACAGTGGTGTAGACAGCTCTTGTTGTGTGAACACGGGGGAAAAAAGCAGTGTCTATTAATTCACATTTCAATATTCAAAGTGCATCTTGGTTGCTTTAGGATTTCTGTATCTGTTTTGCTTTTTTAACATTAATACATTTTTGAAACAATCATTTTGGAGACGCTGTACATTAAAAATATAAGACAGTTTCTAAAATATTGTGAGTACTGTGGGTATTGTACCTACTTTCCACTTCACCTTGTGCCAAATGTATTTGTATAACTGTCAAGCAGCTTCAAAACTTCAACTTGCATGTCTCAGGTTTAGAAGTACACCATAGATAAAATACTGTTGTGTACCTGCTTGGTCCTGTGAATTTTCTACAAAAGCATGTGGATCAGGCCTAACTCCTAAAATGCTAATTAAATACCTTTCAAAAATACCCGCTCCTTCATAATCAGGATAAACAGAAAGTTACCTGCAGTTGGCAATGAGGTACTGCCAGTGTCCTAGGTCCTGGGCTGTGCCAACAAAGAGCTGAACTGTGAAAAGAACTAGAAGGGATGAGGACGGAGGAAAGCAGGAGACAGTGTGCCACCTTGCCAAACATTCTTCTGTGCAAAACCAACGTTAAAACAACATTGTCGTTTGCTAGCTCAAGAACTACCTACTGAAGAAGTCTACTTTGCATCTGGGTGTTACCATTATAAGTAACATTTGCACCTCAAGCTATACAGGAGAAGCGAAAAAAAAAATCAGTTTAGAAAGACATCATTCACAGCAGGGACAATAGAGATTATTATTATTCTAAAACACTGGAGTTCAATTTCTCATTTCCAGCATGTTCGCAGCAAAAGGTACTTTACTGCCTTCCCCAAAGAAATTACCATTCAGATTTCGGCTCACTCACACTCCCTTTTCTTTCTTCTTTAGAAGTCATTACGTGACAAAATGTACCACACAAGCTCCTTCCATATCTCTTTTCTAGTGATAACAGCTATTCCATTTTGCTTTTTGTATAATGTTGTTTCACAGCTGACTCTTGGTTTGACTTCCTCTGCTTTGTTGTGCAGTTCCTATGAATCTCACCATGCAAATTAAGCACTCCTATTTTTAACTACCCATTTTGCTATTATCCTCATAGTACTTACTGCCCATTCTCTTTATCAGTCATATTATCAAATATCCAAGGAGGGCATTTTGCCAAGTACTCAAACCAGCAAACACCTCAAACCACACTGATGCTTTCACCAATCCTGACGATACTCATCAGCTTCCCAAACATTTGCCCCCTAGGTCTAGGAAACAGAAAAATTCCAGCAAAGATCTTTGAATACCTTCCCCCATCTTGCACAATCCCTTTAGAGCCACTCAAGCACATTTCTTATTCTTACAGTGAAATGGCAGAATGACAGTGAAAGGATTCTTCCCCAGCCTCTTCAGAATGATATCCAAACTCGTGCCAAACCCTCACAGCATTATTCTTAGACAGACTTTGCACCAGATCCTTTTCTAGACCTACTCTGAAGGTTCCTCTACCCTGGCCGCGTTTCTTCGTTTTTGCTTCTTGCCTATCTGTTCTCTGCTTCTTCAGTCAATAGCTCCTGCTGTTACCATTTACTCTATCTCCTCTTTTTTGCTGTGCAATATTCTGTCTCTTAGCTATTGCACCTCATCATTCCTCCCACAGAACAAACTTCTTCCACAAATTTCCTTCACATACTGGTATTTTCCACTGCCTTGTCATCATTTTCATGTACTTCTAGAGGTCTCCTTTTCATCTGAGGATCTGCCAATCAACCCATGTGCAACTCCAGTTATATTCATGCTCTTTCCTTTCATCTCATCTGTCATCCTCAAACACATTTCTGTATTCTACCCTCATTTCTAGCTGCGTTTCAGGCTCTCACACCAATTTTTTTCCCCTGAACATTATGAGATGACCCTTCATGCATATGTAAATTCTGTCAGAAACTCACTGAAGGATAACATACACCTTACAGTTTCTGCATCCAGTCATCTTCATAGTTTCTGCCATATTTCGGTCTTCCCCACTGGTGCCCAAGTTGCTACGGTTTTTCTTCCTTACCTTAGGTTTAAAATCAAACAAATCATCTGCCTACCAGGGTCCTCTCCAAACTCCTTACTAGACTCTAAGCTTCTAGTTGCTTTGATTCTGACACCTTTTTACCTACATTAGCCCACCACTTCATTTAGGGTTAACTATGATCAAAGGCCATGATCAAAGGCTTCCTCTTTGTGCTGTTTAAACTAAGCCATATGGCTTTGCAACACAGCTTATCTAGTCTTGTTTGAACTGGTTGTGCACTTCCACACGCAGCAATCACTTCCAATCATAGTAAGAAATCCATGTGGATTTTCTGATGCACTTATGCCAAAGCTCACATTACAGTTACCCCAGGCAGAGAAGCCGCCTGGTGCTTTAGAAGTCTGAACCAGTATTTCACAACTCCCCTCTTATTCAACAGTAAACGCCTGGCAGGAGGTGGGCATGCTTTACTTTTGGGGTGTCATTCGGTGGGTTTTGTTTGTATTTTTTTCAAAACTAAAACATCTAAGCAGAGCTCAAGCAAGGGCAAAAGTACAGGGAGATGCTGCTGATAATTTGAGAAAAAAATGCTGACAGTCAAAACCTTCCCACTGCAGCTGCTAATATTGATAAATAAGGGGGGTGCTTAAAAAAATATAATGGTCCTCGTCACCCAGCCAGAGTGAGCTACTGACTGCAGACCTCCTCTGATATCACCAATAATTTTCACTGTAGTTCATTAATGTCTGGACATTACTGATTTCCCATTCACTATTTCTTATTCTCAAAATAAAAACGTGAACCAAAATCTAAGGTTGTACTTAACTCTCCAGAGGTAGAAGGTGAATGAAGTGTCTTTTACTGTACAAGCACTTCAGTTGGAATATAAAAGCCCTTTCAGGAAAAACAACCTATGTTCATGATGTTACCCAACACTGCAATATATTATAATAATTTATAGGAAAGCCGTATCTTTCAAAAAAAACAACAGTGAGAAATACAACTGGAAATACATCCCCAGATGAACCTGAAGTGTTTTTTACATCTGAAACTAAGACTCTTAAATCACTGAATCAGAAATCATTGCCAAGCTGACGGCAGACTCCACGGTCTTTTCCTAGTTTTGGTTATATACTATTGTTTTAATCTGAAAACCAAACTGCTATATGTTATAGCTCACTTCACCTGGAGTTTCATTTTACAATAAGTTACATGTTATCTGGTTAATCTTTACCATTTCCACCATGAAAACACAATATTCAGTAAATACTAATGCACTGATGCAGCTTCCGGAACTCTAATAGCATGATTACTAATATATTGTACTGTTAGAGCTAACACTTGGACTAAAGAATCAAAATAAAATGTTTATAAATGCTATACATTAGGCTGCCTGGTTTGTTATAAGGTAATAAACAGAAAAGCTTGCATCTAGTCATTCGTGGTTGTTAAATAAGATTCTTTGTGACTTGAAAAAAAACTAGAACACAATGAAGAATTATCAGTGCATTCTCCACGGAAGTCATCTACATGTGTTTATTTAATAAACAGAAGATGGCTTTATTATACACATTTGATTTCCATATGCAATCGTCTCCTTATCTGTCACTTGTATCTAAGCAGGGTGCTTTATACAAATCTGAAAATGAAAAATTCAGAGCAGGGCACAGGAAACTCATTTAATGTCGAGTGCAGTCAAAATCAAGATTTCTTTATTTGTAGTAACAACGCTGTTAAATCAGAAAATTACTCTCCTTTTCTGCATGTCCTTCTTCCTTTACAATTCAGTTGTTTGATCATAAATTGTCGAGTGCAATGACTTGTCTCCTCCACTTTCCACACTGGTCGAGACAGATTAAAAACTCCGGCATACCACCAACCAGTCTCAGCATACCATTAGCATATATATGAGATTTGAGACATTTTCTAATATTCTCCAGCAGAACTCATCTGTCAGCCAGGTGATGAATTATAAAAACTCTTAGCTTGTTTAGAAAAGAGGGGGAGAGTGAGTGAGAGAGAAAGGGAGAGAGACAGAAGAGGAAAACATGATCCCACCTTTCTTTTTCATTTTACCCATCCACCCTTGCAGTTAGTCATATAAACAAACATTAAGCTCAATAAAAGATACATAACATGAAAGATTTTAATACATGATTAGCAGAGCACAATTAAAAGCTAGTGGAAGTGGACAGAATTTTGGTATGGTCACTCTCAATCATAAATAATTTTTGAACACATTTTTTCTCACCTGATATTAACAAAGATGCCTAAGGTGCATTATGACATCCACACAACTACCATGAACTGGTAAATCAGCACAAAGACTATTTAGAAAATACTGGAAAAATAAAAAGGCTAAATTCATGCAATTCACAGAGGATTGGTTTTTTTGTAATCATTCCTGAGTTCAACAAGTTTTCACATACATTCTGAAAATCTCATAGATTCAACTAAAAAAAAAATAAAATTATTCCTTATTTACATTTCATTAAACTGCTTGTGGTTTTTTTCCCTGACTAGGAGGTGGAAAGTGACCAAGGAAATCTTGTGCCTTAAATGAAAAAATTTATGCGCACTATGAGTAGAAAATAGCAAATACACGATGTCACAAATGATGACTATCCTTTCAAATATGTCAGGCAATAGCAGCTTATAAGTATATCTGAAAACTATCAAATTGCTACACTAATGCTTTACATTAAAGAAGAGTTAACATTTATCAAAATAATTTACACAATCATCAACTCTCAGTATCGTACCATTTGTAGTATCTGATACTAACTAAAAAAATTGTACTTCCTAGGGACTCTTGGAATTAGAGCTGAGAAAATATTAAAAAATACATACATAAATTTTGCCACAGAAAAGAACTCTCAGGAACAAAGCTTTTCACAAGCTCTAAGAAAACTTGGCCAACACTTACAGTTAAAAAAGGGAGAAAGGATATCTCTTTAAATGTCATTTTATTTCATGGAAAC
>VWZK01022048.1:73427-108588 GCA_013396935.1 Baryphthengus martii | reverse complement strand
CAGCAGCTTCCCAGCCTCCCCTGGACTCAAAGAGTCTTCCCTCTCTCTTTCCAACAGTGTAAATATCAAGATGCAAAACAATAACCTGACTCTCCACAGATTACTAACAAAGATTCAAGTCTCTGGGTAAGTTTTTGCAGCACTGGCTACTGCAGGCCCAGGCTGATGCCTCCTCAGAGAGGCAGAAGTGAAATGTGTTTCGGTCAAGAGCCTTCCCAGTGAGGTCCAGCTCACCACTCTGGATCAAAATTTCCTCATTTTTAAGCATCATCTTCACAGTGAGATGCCCTTGACTTCCACATCACCTTCTGGCTGCCTGCAGGAGGTACAACTCTTGGCTTGCTTTCAGCTCGTGGGTTACTTTGGAGGTGAGGAAAGAAGAAAGGTCTGTAAGAAATAAGAATCCTCCAGTCACCAGCAACACCAGCTGAACACCCAGACAGCAGCAGGTTCGAGAGCCGGTGAGTGCAGGAAGCACAACAGCATTGCCAGAAGTGAAAAATGTAATAACCTCATTATTATTTTTTTTTGGAAAAATAACAACAGCAATTCCCAGTCTTCCCTTAATTTGCAACGGGAGGAAGGAGGAGTGTGAAGGGGAGAGAAACAACTTGTTTAAACACCAGCTGTTACCTCAACACCGGCATGATGGAGTTGCAAGCATCCTGTTCTTGCCAGAGCAGCCGCTGTCTAAGAGCTCTGCCTTTTGAAGAGGGCTTTATAACCTCAAATGCAAATTTTCAGCTATATTTTCTTCTTCAGCAGAAGTCAAATTATCCTGCTGAGTGATGACACAACAATTCCACCAAGTAAATCCTTTTCATATCAGGGCCTCAGGACGCACCGGCAACTTCCTCACTCACGCAAAAGAAAGGAGGATTTTCACTTGTGCTTCCCACAGGGTCTCTCTCCACGTTTCCACGTGAAACTTCCAGTGTAGAAAAAGCTTCACCGGACACCGTGAGCTAATCCAAGCTGTCACTAGTCAATCTCTTATCGAGTCTGAGGCCGTCCAGAAAGCGGTTACATCCAGCTGTCCATGGATTTTACTCCCAGAAGCAAAGTGGTGCTACCGACAAAACATCGTTCCCTACTTCCCAGTCGTCACTATAGTAACGCAAACCTCCCGGAGAGCCCCTTTCATACTTTTTTAACCACTTGGAAATGGCTTTACTGTAGTAAATAATTACTGCAACACTTTCATATCGTGAGTAAATTTTAATCTGTCCTCAAGCTTTGCACCTTGGAGTATTCTTGTCTCCAGCACCATTCCCTTCAGAGGTGCCAGACTGCAGACAGACTTAAATCACTGCCAGCAGAGCAGGCTCCCAGGTAACCGAACGATGCTGCTCTCACTAGAAAACGAGGAAAGTCAGAATTTCTTAAATCAACCTGTAATCTGACCAGTCCCCAGGGTAACTAAGCCCATTCTAATCACAGACTCTTTTAACCAGCACAAACAGTCGAAGCCGCTGCTTGATAAATCATCCGGAAGCCGACGCTTCCCGCGGCACAGAGCCCTCTTACCCCCCGGGGCTGGCACAGACGAGCTCCTTGGGAGCGGAATCGCCTCCTGCCCCGCCAGGAGTCACTGCTGCAGGACCTGGGCGCCTGATGGAAGAAAATAGAGCAGAGCAAAGCAAAGGAACCTTCAGGTCAGACTCAGGGAGGCTTGTCTGATTACAAAGAGGAATCTACTGCAGGCTCAACTCTTTGACCTCCATCCAACTTCCAAGCTCATTTATCATCCACGTACATCCAGATTTGCCAAAAAGATCATAGACTGTTAGGGGCAGGAAGGGACCTCTGGAGCACCCAGGGCAGGCCACACAGCAACAGATCCAGGGGGGGGTTGGAAAGTCTCCAGAGAAGGAGACTCCACCACCTCTCTGGGCAGCCTGGGCCAGGCTCCGGCACCCTCACAGTAAACAAGTTTCTCCTCCTGTTGAGGTGGAACCTCCTGGGTTCCAGTTTGTCCCCGTTATTCCTTGTCCTATCCTAGGACACCCCAGACAAGAGCCTGGCCCCTTCCACTTGATCCCCACCCCTCAGAGATTTCTAGACATGAATCAGATCCCCTCAGGCTTCTCTCCAGGGCTCTCAGCCTTTCCTCACAGGAAAGATGTTCCAGTCCCTTCATCATCTTCATGGCCTCTGTTGGTCTCTCTCCAGTATGTCCCTGTCCCTCCTGAACTAGGGAGCCCAGAACTGGACACAATACTCCAGATTTGGTCTCACTAGGGCTGAGTAGAGGGGGAGGAGAACCTTGACCTGCTGGACACACTCTTCTTAATGTACCCCAGGACACTGTGATTTGAACGGATTTGCTTGGCTCTAAGCAGCATTCTGGCCAAGGGATCTTTTATTTTCCAGAGAAGATCTCAAATCATCCCACAGTTCTCTAAGCTGGCACAATCCAGCTCTACTTGTAAATTGCTCTGTAAATATCCTTAGGAAACCACCCCAACAGGCTACCTGGCCTCCAGGGGCCTTGGTTTCTTCTGATCAGCTGCTGTTATCTCTAGAGCAGAGAGCATATGATCAGTGAGAGGTCCCCACAAACCATGCCTGCAGATAGATACAAAGAAAAGGCTGGAAAGAAAATAAAATGAAATAAAAAAAAAATAAAAATCACAGAATGGTGGGGGTGGGAAGGGACCTCTGAAGATCATCTGGTGCTCCCCACCCCCCTGCTCCAGCAGGGTCACCCAGAGCAGGGGGCCCAGCAGCGCAGGGTCCAGGCACCTTTGGAATCTCCCCCGACAAGAAGACTCCCCAAGCTCCCTGGGCAGCCTATTCCAGGGCTCTGACACCCTCACAGGAAAGTTTTTCCTTGCAGCAAACACGTGAAAGCGTGATGATCCTCTATTCCAAAATCAAAATTGCAGGTACAAGTCCAAAATCTCCCTATTTAGCTTTGCTGCTTCAAAAGTATCAGGTGATGTTTATCCCTGCGTTGCATGACACTTCTGAGTGGCAATGGTCAGATTCTCCCCGCTCCTTTTCAGATGGAGACACAAGACAAGGGAGCAGAAGGAAACTGATCCAGAGCTTTGTCCATGTAGCAGAGACAGCACGAAAATTTGAGAAGGGAATCTGCTCAGATCTCCTCCCAGGAGCAGCTCAGGAATGAATTCAAGGAATAGCCTGGAGAAGAGCAGCAAGGGAGCTGGAGCCAGAGCCCATCAGGGGATAGCTGAGCTCTGTTATTTAATCCTGACAAAAGAACCAGCCACACCAAGAGACCAAGAGGGATGGAGAGCTACCTGTGCTAACACGTTACAGGGGATCTCCCATGCAACCCGATGGTCTCAGCCTCACCGGAGCTCTCTTCCTCCAAGCTGAAGAACCGTAAGCAGAAAAGAAATAAACACACAAACAGGGATTTATTCTACATCAAGATGAATCGGTTCCTGGAGGGGAAGGGAGGAGAACAGAACCCCAAGTGATATGATAAGGCTGAGCAAGCAGGAGCACTTGAGCACATACTGCTGGCTTTGTAACAGTGCCACAAAGGCAGCCTGTTCCAGTTTGACCATTCCCACATTGTCCCACGTGGCCTCAAGTCCCCATTTCAATGCCCATACTACATGAAAAAGTCCCCTGGGTGATGGTGTTTAGTCGGTTCCTCGGGGCTCCCCCTTAATAGCACGCATCGCCTCCCCAACGCTGCTGGATCCCAGCAAGATCTCCAAACCTTTCTTCACACCAAGGTAGCACGTGAGGTTTTCCCTACGTGGAGCCTCCTCGTCACAAGATTTGCCCGGTCAGAGCAAAAGCCCAACGCTAAGCTCAGCGTTTTACAAGCCCTTTCCACACTGGCTACATTATTCAGTCAACGGACGAAAAAATAAATAAAAATATAAAAAAATAGATGCAGTGTTTCAGTGTTGTCCAGGAAGAGTTGATCCTTCTTTTAGCGAGATCGATGTCTGGCACATTAACACCCTCTAGGGACTGCCCGGCCAAAAATAACGCTGAAAGCACCAGGAGACACAGCCAATTTGGCTGCTCCTAACCCAACCAGATTAAAAATTACTCTCAATTTACTAGTGTGCTGAAGTACACCTGAAATTGTTACAATAGGCTGGCTGGGGGCTGGCAAGCTACCCGCGTGCGACCTCACGTCAGCGCATGTCAGAAGAATGAGGGAAAAACACAAATATATTATAGCTATGAAGAATCATAGAATCTTAGGTTGGGAGGGACCTTCAAGATCATCCAGTTCCAATCCCCCTGCCATGGGCAGGGACACCTCTCAGCTAGAGCAGGTTGCTCAAGGCCCCATCCTGCCTGGCCTTGAACACCTCCAGGGAGGGGGCATCCACAGCTTCCCTGGGCAATCAATTCCAGAGTCTCACCACCCTCCTAGTGAAGAACTTCTTCCTAAGATCCAGTCTAAACCTCTTCTCCTTCACCTTAAAACCATTTCACAAGAGTGTCCAGCCATAGGACAAGGGGAAGAGTCCCCCTCCAGTCTTCCTGGAAGTTCCCTTCAGGCATTGGAAGGCAGTTAGAAGGTGCCCCCAGAGTCTTCTCTTCTCCAGGCTGAACAATCCCAGCTCCCTCAGCCTGTCGTTGTAGCAGAGGTGCTCCAGCCCCTGGATCATCTTTGTGGCCTCCTCTGGACTCGTTCCAACAGATCTCTGTCCCTCTTATGGTAGGGACACCAGACCAGGACGCAGGATTCGAGGTGGGGTCTGACAAGAGTAGAGTAAAGGGGCAGAATCCCCTCTCCTGATCCGCTGGCCACACTCCTCTGGATGCATCCCAGGCTAGGGTTGGCCTTCTGGGCTGCAGGAGAGCACTGCCAGCTCACGTTGAAAGCAAGGAAAGAATGAACCAACCTCCCACCAAGAGTCCTTCACTTCAGAACAACCAGGGGCTGGGACACTTGGGTAGCGACAGAGCCCAGACCAACCTCTGTTTGCTGGATGTACGTCTCTCCTTCTCTTCAACTCCTCCTGCTTTACATGTCCCCTTGCCCAGGGGGACTCTGCAGCTTGGATGAGGAGTTTGTGGCTGCGTGTGGCAGCGCGGTGTGCCCGGGGTGACACGACTTGGCAGGCCAGGTGAGGCTTTAGAGAGCTGGTGGTTTATTACAAACCCGTGCAATGAAAGGACTGTACGTTGGTTGACGTGCTTTCCTGGACACGGCAGCAACACCCCCTGCTTCAGGAGAACACTGCTAGGAGGGCTTGATCTGCACACCTCTGTAGGTCTCATTTACAGTAGCGTGATAACCACAGACCAGTGCAAAAGAACTGCCGGGCTTTTGGCCAGGTGCTGGTACAGCAAAAACGGTCACCACACCCCGATCCCCTAATGATGATCAACGTGGGCTCCTTGAAACTAGAGGTTGGCCAAAGCAGACTGAAGCCAGGGCCTTTGGCTTCTCTGAACAGAAAAGCCACCAGCAGAGCAGAGACAGGCCTGAATCACTGCCTGGGTTCTTTGCTTTAAATGAGTGAAGGAAGCACCGCGGAAGGTGGCAGAGAAGAAGAGAAGCCCAGTGGAGCTGGGAGCACAGGGAAAGATGTCCTGGGTAGATAAACCTCAACACAGGGAAAAATGGCTCCAGGTGATCCAGGGAGCTCTGACTCAGTGCTGAGGGAAACACCCAAGTGTTCCTCAGCTGAACCCAGGCCCAGGTTTCCCCCCAGGGCAGGACTTTTCTTAAGCACCTTCATGGGAGCCGTGACTCACCTCAGGGCAGCACAAAAAGCCAGGGAGGTGAGTCAGGGCAGACACAAACCCGCTGCCTTCTCACAGCCCCAGGCTCTTGGGCCTGCAGACCATCACCACAGACCTGTGACTACAACCCTGGGTGTTAAAGTCTTAATCCCACTGCATTCCAGTTCCAGCTCTTGGAAGCCACAGCACTAACCAAACAAATACCTCTTACGCAAAGCGCTGGGGGATGGAAGGACCTGCCCTTCCCTCGCAGATCCACAATCTGTTGGATGACACTGATTTATCTTGATCTAAACAAGAATTAATTCTCCTTGTTCTAGTGACTCAGGGCACTGGAATGTATCAGGTTTATTCATAGCTTTTCTGATAAGACACGTAAACTACTGCTTTTTAGAAAGGAAAATAAGTCTATTGGTTATTATCACGTGAAGCGTACAAAATTCCTGGTTTCTTTCCCGGGATTATAAATACAGAGAACTGAAGTTAAAGGACAGTCTCTCAGAAACCTCACAGTTCTTTCAAGCTCCAAAGAAGTAGGGCTGTAAGAACACTGGAGAGGAGAACAGAGACATGCACCATGGCCACCAAAAGAAAAGAATAATGAAGATGGTCGAAGACATGGAGCATTTTCTGGAAGAAGTACCGTTGAATTAGCACGTTTTAGGCTGGAAAAGAGACCTCAGAGAAGACACAGTAGGGATCTCCAGACCCCAAAGCAGCATGGAATCGGCAAACGTGCAAACAATTCCATCCACAGGAGCTTATTCCAGTCAACTTGGAAGCAGGTTCAGTTCCCAGAAGGAGCTGGTTCACCACACAACATTAGAGAGAAACTTTGAGACACGTGGTAGCAGCACAGAAGTCAAAAGCCCATGTAAGTTCAAATAAGAGCTAAATAAACTGATGGGATGTGAAGGCCATTTCTACCGGTCACTGCTGCAGACAGGACAGACCTCTGGCCTTCCCACTGCTCAGGTCTTTACTTGTCACGTTCCGAGTTTTTCAGGAAGCAGGCCAGAGCCTATGGCATCTTCTGAGGAGAACAGCAGCACTAAGAAGGAATTCCCCTCCTCGGGAGCACTGCAGGCAGGAGGTACAGGCAGCACAAACCCTCCTGGCCATACCAAACTAAATGTTCTCTCTTAACTGTGGTTGTGAGCAGACAAAAGACGGCACCAGCACGTCCACGGCTGAGCCCGGAGCTTACAGAGGAAGCATCAGACCCAGCTCACATTCACATCCTGATGATGCCACATTCTCTGAGGAACGGACCTGCTATACAACCTCCAGCAGTACCTGGCTTTGCTGCCAAGCCAGGAAGCCTGAGGTGATGTTTGAAGATGAGTCTCCTGAAAATATTTTTATGTTCCAGCTGCAGCCTAGTTATTTAGATATTTAGCGCCACAGAGACAGTTTTGCATAAGAATGACTTGTTAAGGCCTCCCTGGAAACAGGTTCTTTTCCCATTCTGTTCCAAGGCAATCATAAACAGACCGTGTTTCCAGCGTCTCTGCTATTCCAGCTCTCTGCCAAGAGCAGCCCTTTGCTCAGCGATCTCCTACTGACCTAAATTCACACACGTGGCCTTTTTCCTTTAATCACAAGTCTTCTGCCCTGCGGAAGGACTCCAAACCCGAAATCCTTGTCTCCTCCATTCATTCCTCCAGCCCATCGGGCCCACAAACGCCCTAACAGCTTCTGAAGGTCAATGCTGAGCCTGCTGCACACACCACCAGCCGTAATAAATGTGCTGCGGGCCAAACGACGGCCTCGGGGGAAGCCTCTGCAGCCCTGTGGCCTTCTGCGGATGGTGCAGCTGTCAGGCTGCAACTTACTGTGCTCGACTTAAGATATGCAAGGAGAAAGAGAATTCGATGGCATCGACTTATTTTAGCTACTGAAGTCAGCAGATCTGACTCGAAAACACACATCGGGATTAGAGCTGTCGATGAAGACCATGGCACGACGGCACCGCTGGTCAATAACGGCATCGGTTGTTCTTCACACGACCTCTCGGCTACTTCCAGTTTTATTATTCACCGTCTTGGTTCTTACAGGAGCCAAACCAATCAGTACCAGCCCAGGAGACAGTCCCCAGCGCATTCGGCACGTTACAAAAGTCCTGAATCCCAAAGAATAATAAATGAATCCCTGCTGTAATAGGTAGGAAGAGACCATCCAAATCAAGGGCACCCAGCCTGTCACACTACACTGGTCAGAGAAGTTAGGAAGGCACAAAGTAAGCAAGCCTCCTTTTCCCCATCTTGCACAGAAGCACCACAATTCTCTGCCTCGCTCCCAGGATGTATTTAAACCAACCTGCTGACACACTCCAGTCTCCAAGTGTATTATTTCGTCCTTGTCTTTCATTAACGAACGCTCTCAGTTTTAAAATTCATCATCCCACTTTATCCTTGGGGAGTCACCAGCTTGGACTGAATAAACAGAACTGTTCGGTGGTCTCGGCCCACCCACTCGTGCAGCTCTCACCTTTTACTTCTGGGTGTAAAAGGCAGGCGCAGGTAAGTGTCCTCCCACTTGCAGTCGGTAGTTAACTACTTCAGCCCAGTGATGCTCAGCACCAGCTGGGCCGAGAGGTTCCGACTAACCAGTACTTACTTACTAGCTGAAGTTCCTCACAGTAGCAACTTTAAAAATCTTTGTAGACACCTCATAAAGCACGGGCTCGTTATTACAGTCCATTAAGATGCGTTCCAGCTATTTTAATGTGTAAAAATGCCCCATGAAATAACGATTTTCTCCTCCACTTCCACAGAAAAACCTGCCATCCTTACCACAAACTAGATGACACTTCCCAGTTCTTTTTTCTTACCATCTCCAGCCTGCAAGTCAAGCCAAGCCTCATTTGCCCGATTTCACAGCACGCCTTTATGAGTAACCCCGACATGTGCCGTGGCAAGTCCCTCATCCACCCTCCTCGTCAAGCTCAACGCCTCCGACGAGGCTGGAATAGAGGTGAACCTTTGCTCTCCTGACCCTGAAGCCTCCTCCGCTCTGCAGCACGGGAAGCTGCACGTGACACATCCCTAAATTCTGTGGCAACATCTTTAATGTCGGTTCCCCACGGCCCTGAGCAGGTGCAAGACAAACGCATCGGTTCTCCGGCTCTGCTGAAACGTGCGCTCTATTGGAAGTGGGATACAAATAAAATCCACCACTTCAGATCAAAGGAGCTGGAACAGGCGTCTCCCAAAACAAGAGGTAAGCCAAGAAAGCTTTATTTCTAGGACAAGATTGCCTGAGCATGCAGACGTACTGCTGCTCCCCAGGGAAGTCAATTTTAAGACAGTACTGCAGAAAAATCTTCATCTTGAAATATTAAAGTACTCACTGTACAAGGTGATCAACTGGAAAACTGGAAGCTGTTCTTCTTCCGTACCCGACTCTCTACTCATTTGTCTGGAGCCTATCAGAGAGGAAAAAAAGCTGTAAGTATGGACAAAGTGACCCCAAAAAATTTAAAAAAAAAAACCCCACAACAAATCAAGAATTAGGCCAGTTAAGTAAAGCAAGATAGAGACAGACAACCTGCTCTCCCCAACACCACGGTGAAGAGCTGGAAGCTTGCAAGTCTCCCAGCAAGGCCTCTCAAGCAAATGCTGTGATGTCTGAAAACAACTATGGCACCAACTGCCTCTGGAGGGTATCGAGAAAGTGTAGATCTAATCCAACCCAAGAGTTAGGAAAGATATTTAAATAAAAGCGTAGCACCAATAGATACACAACACCAATTACTACAGAAGTCACAGCTCTTTGTGGTGCATCCTGATCACCAACGCACCATTACACACGTGGTCGAGAAGCTTACAGAGGGAAGCATATTTTCCTCACTAGCCACAAAAACTTCTTTACCAAGACCCAGTCCTGAAGGGTGAGATGGGCTGTGACCAAGCTCACACCAAAGAAGTTATCTTCCTGACAGGAGGTTGGAGCCACTGGGGTCGGGCTCTGCTCCCAAGGAACAAGCTGCAGGACAAGAGAAACAGGCCTGGAGTTGCCCCAGGGGAGGTTGAGGTTGGAGCAGAGCAACAATTAGTTGCCCTTTGGGGTTGTCCAGGCGTGTGCCAGGCTGCCCAGGGCAGGGCTGAAGTCCCCCTGCTCCCTGGAGGGGTTTCCAAGGCGTGGAGCTGTGGTGCTGAGGGACAGGGCTCAGGGGTGCCCTGGCAGGGATGGGGCAGCGCTGGGACTCAGTGACCTTCAAGGTCTCTTCCAACCAAGCCATCCCATGATCCCACCTCAAGTTCCTTTAATAGATTTGCTGTTTCAACACACTTTATCCCCTTAATAAGGAGTCGTTGCTGCCTAAGCCCATTTTGATTAAGCAAAAGATTACCCGTGGAACTGCGCCGGGATGCGGACAAAAGGCAAATCCGTTGCTAGACATACATGTTAGTACACATCACACCCAGACCCATTATGCTTCAGGGAGACATTAAATCCCCGTTCAATTAATAGAGACGCCTCTTAAGATGAGCATTAAATAATTCCCTACGATGCAGAAAAGACAACCGGCTACTTCAGGAAATTGGAACAGAAATAACTTCCCGTCTCCCTACCAACAACATCCCAATCAAAACCGGCCCATAAAACAACAAGAGGTCAGTGAGGAGGGACGGAGAGGGGCAGGAATGTTCCTACTGCAGCGCTATTGTACGCTTATATTAAAGACTCCTCCTCTGCAAATTAAATGGAATGGCTGCCTTTCATGTTTATCAATAACAGAGGTAATGGTTTTTATGTAAATGCCATTCCTTCCAGCCCCATCTGCAAGAGACTCCAGCCACAGAGCCCCAGCTCCCCTCGCAAGCGACTCCCCTTCAGGCAGCCAATCTAAATGCAAATTATAATCAAATGGCGAAAACAGGAGTTTGCCGAGAACATAAAACTAGGGACAGAGCGTACGTACTGGAGAGCAACCCTCCTCTACTGGAAAGACCTGCTCACACTGCTGAGCTGATCTCCCATCGCTTTTTCTTCCCAAACGTGTATAAAAATTCCAGTGTAATTTGGTTCTCATTTACAGTCCTATTATTTACCTATACAGCAAAAAAAGTACCATCACCTTCTGTGTTAAAAGAAGGAGGGGAACATTCTTCTATCAAGCTAACAAGAGAGGTTATCTTGGAGATGTTTCAGCCACACCAGGAGCACCTCGTCAGCAAAGCTATTAAATCACAGCAATAACAACGCCCCACTTGGACTGGGCAGAACAAACAGCACTTCCACATTTTCCAGGGGAAATTTCTCCCCGGAATCGAGTAGTTTGTGTAAGTCAGGAGCACAAGGTGTTACCACGGGATGGTTATTCGGAAGCAGGGATATAAAACCGTTGTCAGCACAAGGAGCAACACCCTCGTAGCACAAAAGCTTCTTTGAAGAACGCTTAAATCCCGACCCCTGCGCGGAGCGTCTATCAAAGCAGCCGCTTTGTTGGCACCGATGAAGACAAGGTACTAACGGCAAACCTGAACACAACTGCTCTTGGACACCGCGCTGTTTAGGACGTAGAACGCACAGAGGAGAAACTACTGAGTAGAACAAAGGCTAAAAACCAGACAACCTGACTACGGCACAAGTCTACAAGAGACTCTCGGAGGAGACTTGCTCTAACTACCAGGAGTAGCTAAACACCAAAACTGCCATTCCCAAGAGGGAGCCGCGCTCCTCAGAGGGATGCAGCTGATTAACAATATCGCTACGTACACGCTCGTTACAGGGGTGACGGGCTCAGCGCTTTCTGTTTTGAAAGCACGTACTACAGGAATATTCAAAGAGCAGGACCTCGCCAATTAACATTCATAACCCAGAGCCCACCTCTGCAAACGGCTGGATTTTGTGAATTAGCCGGTGAGCGAACGGATGAAGCTGGGGAGCCGGCGAGAGAACGCGGCCCAGCAAGCACCTGGCTCGCTTCTTTGGATATCTAGAATGAAAGAATTTATCATTGGGCATCAATAAGGCTCGACAAGGCTCTGAGTAACCTGCTCTAGTTGAGGATGTCCCTGCTCATTTCAGGGGGGTTGGACTAGATGACCTTTAGAGGTTCCTTCCAACCCAAACCATTCTACGATTCTCTGATTCAGTGTCGGTAAGTGAATGCGCAGCCTTTAAATAAAGCACCTTTATTATACAAGGCCCTGATAAATCTGATTTATAGAGTTTGATGAGCCATCAAAAGAGGTCATTCAATTTAAACAGAACCACGACAAGTTGCTCTCAAACTTTTCACATGGCCTGGCATTTCAGAGAACTCATCGACTTCTTTCTCAGCTCTTCCAACCAACAACAATTACAGATGTATTTGGCTTTTTACACCAAAATGTTGCCTTTCAATCCTCACTCACCACTTGGACTTGCTGAGGTTCCCTTCTCCTTCTCTTCTTCTGTGAGCCTGGTGAAGTAAGTCTTAACGTGTATCCACATGGTGGGACTTCTTCAGCAAAAGGAGACTGAAGCCCCAACTTTGAGCTTGTCACCACACCGATCACACACAAGATCGATCTGCAAGCCGGGAAAACCAGAAGCAGCCCTTCCAAAACAAGCACATCTTCTCTTTTTTCCCCCCAGTTTCAAAATTTCAGCAATGCAGTCCAAACCCAGGAACAGCTGTCCCAGCAGATGCAGCCGCTCTGGGACGCAAACGAGGGGCGAGGGCTCCGCCGCTCCCGAAAACACGTTGCGCAACCGCGCGGCAGTGACGGCGTCGCTCGGCCAGCCGGCGTTTCACAGCCGGCCCCCACGCGCGAGCACAATCCGATTTTGCGGTCACGTTCTGACTTCAGCTGTCAAACCACAACCACGGTACATTTGTGGCAGCGGCAGCACGGGTAGCAAAGCGCTGGCAAACCAGAGCCCTTCTGGTTGCAAAGCCGTTGCCTCCCAGAATTGAAAGGTTCAAAATCAAAAGGTGCCAGTGACACAAAGGTATTTTTTTGGGTGACCTTCTTGAGCAGTTTTACCGACTCTGGTTGTTGGCAAAGTCAATCTGCTACTAAGGAGATCTGTGAGCCAAATTCAAGCAGCCGGGTGTCTGCAGACCCAGCACTGAGTGCAGGGCTTTGCATTTAGGGAAAAAGAAATTGCTTTCATGGCAGACAGTTTTTGATCAACTCCTTGATTTTCTAGCACTGCGATCCTGGCACCATCAGTGCCAGTGTTGAGACACTGCAAGTGCAACTGCCCACTGAAGTTCATGGGATCACAAAAATGAAAGTGCCAAGGGTTGGAACCCTCTGCTGGGAGGCCAGGCTGGGACACTTGGGCTTGTGCAGCCTGCAGAAGAGAAGGCTCCAGGGAGACCTTCTGGGGGCCTGTCAGGGCTTCCAGGGGCCTGTCAGAAAGATGGGGCCAGACTTTGGAGCAGGGCCTGTTGGGACAGGACAAGGGGGGATGGTTGGAAACTGCAAGAGGGAGATTTAGCCTGGAGAAAAGAAGAACTTGTTGGTGCTGAGGGTGGGGAGAGCCTGGCCCAGGTTGCCCCGAGAGGTGGTGGCTGCCCCATCCCTGGCCCCATTGCAGGGGAGGTTGGCTGGGGCTCTGAGCAACCTGCTCCAGTTGCAGATGCCCCTGCTCCCTGCAGGGGGGTTGCAGCAGATGATCTTTACAGGTCCCTTCCCACCCAAACCAGTCTGGGATTCTGATTTTCCTTTGGGTCGCACAAACTTCCAACAATCACTTGAATTTTGCAATTTTGGAAAAAAAAAAAAAAGGAATTATTTCCCCTTGCAAATTGCTTCCTAACAGCTCCTGTTCTTAGCTGTATAATTCAACACCACACTAAACTTAACCACTATATTTTATTTTTATTTCTTTTTCCCAAGCCCACTTTCTACCAGCACACACAGCCTGCAGGTTCCCCCTACTAAAACTCAGGTTTTTTTCCTCTGTAAGAGTTCAGGTTTATACAAGCCCAAATGGTCTGTTCAGCAGCCTTTTCTTACTGCCTTTTGTGAGAGGCTTCATGCCATGATGAATGTGTAGAAATGCAAAGCAGAAGTCCGTACAAAGAGAAGCCAGTGTGTGAGGTGGGTTTGTCTTAAAAAGAAGAGAGGCAGGAATGACTTATTGCCTCATTAAAGCGCTGCAGTCTGCATTTCTATTAGATATATTTAGACACCAATGGTTAAAAAAAAAAAAGGACAAAAAATAAAAAGAAAAAAGCAGTTACATTCCTAACATATGGCCCTGGATCAGTCACATGGATAGAAACGAAAATAGGCACAGCAGAATCTCTGAACACAGGCACGGAAATCATTTTAATGGTGCACATGACCTAGAAAAATTCAAATAACACCAATCTGCACAGAGGTGTGACAGGATTGAGCCACTGCAGGGCTGCGGCTTGTCCCCGTTCCCTGGCACAGCGTACGCCTGAGGATAGCAGATACTACAGAAGACAGTAAGAGGGAAGAAGAGTAACTCTTGCCTGCTTCTGAAGAACACTCACAAGCCTTTTCTGTCCTGCTTTGGAAGGAAAAGCAGCTGCTCTCAGCTCTGCCTGTAGGAAAAAGGTCCAACTAACGCTGAACTCCGCAGAGTTCCATACCTAAGGCATGAACATGGCTTGGAACCACACCAGCACTCGGCGTGTCACCGCTCTCAAGCACTAAGATCTCACACACCTTGCAGTTAAGGTATTTCTCTGATATTTATCCGCTTCCTGAATTCATTACACAGGGTTTTGACGTTTACAACCTTCTCTTTCCTGCAAGGGTTGTCCAGGCGTGTGCCAGGCTGCCCAGGGCAGGGCTGGAGTCCCCCTGCTCCCTGGAGGGGTTTCCAGGGCGTGGAGCTGTGGTGCTGAGGGACAGGGCTCAGGGGTGCCCTGGAAGTGCTGGGTTAATGGTTGGACTCTATGATCTTAAAGGTCTCTTCCAACCAAAACGATTCTATGATTCTAAGAGTTTGGAAGCTGCCCAACACAGTGAAAGGCAAGCCATACTGCACTCATTTTCCCATGGAGAAACCAAGGACCAGAAGAGACATACTCTGCCTAAATTTATTTCCTATCTCACTAGTAAAACAGCTGATATCCCAGCCATCAGCCTCTTCACTACCACATGTCTTCCTAGGCACCGTCATAGCCCAGTGCCATCCCAGCAGCTCCCTCCTCACACCACGGCCTCTTATCCTGCAAGAAACACGCAGCTCCAGGAGAAAACGTGCTTGAAAAAAAATTAAAAAAAAAAAAAATCAAGAGTCAAGGTATGTAATCCTGGCCTGTACAAAGCACAGATTACTGATGTAAAGGATATGTGGCCAGCTTAACGACAAAGATCTAGTATGGTCAGTCGCATACGTGGACATTTGCCCTGAAGAAAACAAGGCGGCACACCCAGGGCGAGCATGCCCTGCAACCACTAAACACACATTTCTCTGCTCTACGTGGGCAGCAACTGCTGTCCAGAATATTTGAACAGCAGAAACTGCACTGCTTGCTGGAAAAAAAAAAGGAAAAAAAAAAACAACAAAAAATAACAAACCCCCACGACACAAAAAAAAAAAAAATTATGTTCCCCCTCACAGTCAAAGCCTGAACGTAAAAAACAAGCAATATAATTATTTCCACAGGAGGAAAATAAACCCAAGAACACACACGCGGAAAGAAACAAGCCTCCTAAACTGGATTTGCAAAATAATCCAGGAGATTCTCTGCCAGGGCTACAGCCTCGCAGCAGAAGTTGGGAAGAGCAAAAACTACAGATAAGCCAACTTCAGAGCTGATGCAAACTGCAGAGCCCACAGCACCCCCTCTTCTGCCCTCTTCTCCACTCCAGTGCTGGCTGGTAAGAGAAAAGAAAAAAAAAAAGGAACAAAAACCCAACCCCAAAGTGAGGTTAGTGGAGGTATCTACTGGTTCCATTTCAAGTGCTGCCTCCATTTCTGCCCCCAAGCAGTGACCCCCCCTAAACACACACATCCTTCAGTGCGTGACCGAGTTCCAGTTTGCCTAAAGTTACCTTTTCTGGAATGGCCTGTGTTAGAAAAAGAAATAAAAGCCTTTTCCTGCCTTTTACATCCAGCACAAAACCCCACCGGTGAATCCAGCCCACGCACCCGCCTGGAGATCCTCGCCCACGAGCAATACACCATCCTCTCCATCCCAAGAGGATGCATTCAGTGTTTCCAGCCCAGTATCAACCCAGGTTTCCCAACTGGGATAGAACTGGACCCAAAATCCTTGAAGGCTACAGGCAAACAAACCTTCAGCAGGAGCAGATCCAGGCTCTCGCCCCCACCGTGCTTCCTTCGGATAGCGGAAGCTGGGCTCCGACACGCTCACTCTTCACCGACAAGTAAAAGCACTATAAGGAGAGGGGTTTTTTTTTTTTCCCTCCCTCCACTTTGTTTAAAAGGGCTGAAGAATTTCCTCTGTGAATGCTCCCAATTGTGGCTCACGCTGAGTTATTTTTAAAAGCCCAGAACCAGATTTTCAAGGGCCTGAATGAGGAAATGCAAAGCTTTTATTAAGCAATAATAGCCTAGACAATGGTCACAATTTCCCAAGGGTCTGAACACCGCAGCTGACAATAAGCTTTATTCCTCCACAAAACCCCCTTCACAGGGCTCGGCGGGTTTGCTTTGTATGATCCAGGCTCAAGTTTGAGAGTTTAAAACAAAAAGCTCTGCGGTCGGTTTCAGTGTGATTTCCTTCACCCTTGCACATCTGAGCAGAGATACAAAAATCACTGGGAAAAGATCCTTTGCTCCTGCAGGAAGAGCCCTCCAAGCTCACTACAGGGCCATCAGCCCATCCAGCTGGACCTTTCTCCCCGTGGATGGATCACAGCTGATAACCTGGCCAAGCTTTCCAGGGTCAGGTGAGCAAAACAAAGCCCTTCACCGAGACGTGAACCACCACTAAAACAGCCAGAAACACGCTGCAAATCTCAGATCTGCTACCGGGTGGTAGAATCAGATTCAGCAACCGCATCAGCTCTTCCTCCTTCTTCTGAGGAGGAGGAAGTTACAACTACGAGGAGCTTGTACAGTTGCCAAAACTACCCCAGCGCCCGAGGTTTGGCCTTGTGTAAGTCGCTTCTTGCTCAATGAGGTGTTGTGGTTGGCCGCAGCCGAACACCGTCACACCTGAACCGGCTGCTCTGGCTCTCTCTCCAGCTTGCAAAGCCAGCAGGGCACTTCTGGGGAACATGAAATGGGACTGGTTCAAGATGTCTCCTCAGGCCAAGATGAACTGTGCTACAGAAACACTTGTTTTTCCTCTGCAGGCTGTAAAGCAGACCTCAGAGAAAGAAGAATAAAAGAAGAAAAACGTAAAAAAAACAAAAAAAAAACTTTGTAGATGACTACATCTGTACAGAAAAGTTCCAGCCTAACCAGCTCTCACTCAAATGCTGCCCTCACTTTAAATAGGAAAGAATCTGCCACCACGAATTCAGGAGTTCTTCAAACCAAAGCCAGAGTATTTCTGCCCTCCTCATCCTTGTCCCACACGGCTCTACAGCAAACTGAGGTTACAGCTAACCTCGCAAACAAGGAAGCTTGGATTCAATCCCATCACTTGCCAGTCTGGTCTACCACACTGTCAGGGGAGAGAGACCACAGGACCTCGGTTTTTTTTCATCTTACTACAACTTCAAGGGGTTGTGAAAACATTTCCTAATCTACTGCACATCTGTCAGTCACTTTATAACCAAGAGAGCTCATATGCCCAAAAGGAGAAAATACTTGACGACCCTTCACAGAGTCCTACACAGAATCCCAGCATGGTGGGGGTGGGAAGGGACCTCTGAAGATCATCTGATGCCCCCACCCCCCTGCTCCAGCAGGGTCACCCAGAGCAGGGGGCCCAGCAGCGCAGGGTCCAGGCGCCTCTGGAATCTCTCCAGAGGAGACCCCACAAGCTCTCTGGGCAGCCTATTCCAGGGCTCCGACATCCTCACAGTAAAGAAGTTTCTCCTCCTGCTCTGAAAGCGCCTCCTTGGTTCCAGTTGGTGCCCGGTGCCCCTTGTGCTGGCGCTGGGCACCGAGCAGAGCGCAGCCCCAGACTCTTGACATCCACCCTTTAGATATTTCACAGAATCAAAGAATTCTTGAGACTGGAATAGCCCTCTGAGATCATCAAGTCCAGCCTATGACCTAACACCACAATTATCAACTAGACCACAGCACTAAGCACCACATTCAATCTTTCCCTAAACACCTCCAAGGATGGCAACTCCACCACTTCCCTGGACAGTCCATTCCAGTGTTTAGTCACCCGTGCCGTGAGGAAGGGCTTCCCAATATCCAACCTCAACCTCCCCTGGCGCAGCTTCAGGCCGTGCCCTCTTGTCCTGTCACTAGTTGCCTGGGAGAAGAGCCCGACCCCCACCTGACTACACCTTCCCTTCAGGGAGTTGCAGAGAGTGAGGAGTTCCCCCCAAGTCTTCTCTTCTCCAGACTTACATAAATGTAAGTATTGATCAGCTCCCCTCTCAGTCATCTTTTCTCCAGCTGAACAGCCCCAGGGCTCTCAGCCTTTCTTGGCTACACAGATGCTCCAGGCCCCTCAGTAGCTTTGTAGCCTCTGTTGGACTCTCTCCAGTAGTTCCCTGACCCTCTTGAACAGGGGAGCCCAGAACCAAACAATACTCCAGAGGAGGACTCACCGGGGCAGAGCAGAGGAGAACAACCTTCTTCAACCTGCTGCTCACACACTTCATGACCCCAGAAGACCATTGGCCTTCTTGGCCATGAGGGTCCATTGCTGCCTCATGGTGAACTTATTGCTCCCCATCACTCCCAGGTCCTTCTCGGCAGAGCTGCTTCCCAGCAGGTCCCCCCTCCCCTGTACTGGTGCAGGGGGTTTTTGCTCCCCAGATGTAGGACTCTACCCCTGCACTACTCCTGCTGCTGCTGCACCCTCACCAAAACAGCCACCACGAGCTGCAGATGCGAGATGTGTGCCTGCTGCCTCTTTCCCCCTTCCTCCACTCAGAGGTACAGACGCTGGAGAATACTCTCAAGCTTATCTACAACTTCCTAAGGGAGAGAAGGAAAAGCTGTTTAGATGATCTAATTTAAAATATGCTTCATCCTCTTCCCTTTTTCAAGCCTACCTGTAAAATCAGACATAAGGCAACAGCCTGTATCATCACTTTGTCTTTTTAACTGTAAACTTCAAGGACTCTTGACCCAATATAATCCCTCAACTTGGCTTAAAACACTCTCGAAAAAACTATTAATCATTTGCTTATCTGTAAAATGCCTGTCCGTATTCCATGTGCAAGCAACGGCGTGCTCTGTGCAGAGAACTATGCAGAAATTCAGGCTATCTTCAGAAAAATCAATGTGCTCAGAAACTGAGGATGCCAAACTCACCCAGAAACTGCCATTCAGAGAATTCACAGAAGTATTTTTCTGCGCAGCAACATCAGTAAACCAAAGTATATTTTTTTCCTACCCTCGTAATCAAGAGATTTGCTAGATTACCTTGAGATCTGTCTGGTCACAACAGACAAAGCTGTTGAAGCTCATGCAGCTGCCTGAAACGCACACTTGGGCCTAAAGAGCTTCCTTGTGACACCGAACAACAAACACGGCCCCTTCAGCGCGGTGTGACGAGGAAAGAGCCCAGCGCAGAGACAGGAGTGGCCACAGGTGACAAACGTGCGTGCCAGCAGCCGCTGCTTGGCAGAGGAACCGCAGTCCCTGTCTAACAACGTGAGGCTCAGAGGCAGAGCGCAGTCAGGGCCTTCAGCTGCAATCCAGGAGAAGCCAGAGAGACCCAAGCGTCGTTAGGATGACAGCAAAACTTCAAAAGGCGGCCCTGACGGCCAGCGGAGCTTCAATTAACAAGCTGCTTTTGCAAGGCCAGACTCCAAAATGCTCCTCAGTCGTCTAACTGGTACTTAAAGATGTACCATTCTAAGAAGGAATTGGGTATCAGCTGGCCAAACAACTCATCCTAGCCAGGTACTAGTGGATAGTAAGTTCTCCAGGGGACAGCAATGGGCCTTGGGGGCCAAGAAGGCCAATGGGCTCCTGGGGAGCATGAAGAAAACTGTCCAGAAGGTCTAAGGAGGTCCTCCTCCCCTGCTACTCTGCCCTGGGGAGACCACACCTGGAATACTGGATCCAGTGCTGGGCTCCCCAGTTCAAGACAGACAGGGATCTACTGGAGAGAGCCCAGTGGAGGCTACGAGGACGATGGATTGGAACATCTCTCCTATGAGGAAAGGCTGAGAGAACTGAGGCTCTTTAGTCTGGAGAAGAGAAGCCTGAGAAGGGATCTGATTCATGTTTAAAAGTCTCTGAAGGGTGGGTACCAAATGGAAGGGGCCGGGCTCTTGTCTGGGGTGTCCTGGGATAGGACAAGGAATAGCGGGGACAAGCTGGAACATAGGAGGTTCCACCTCAACCTGAGGAGAAACTTCTTTGCTGTGAGGGTGCCGGAGCCTGGCCCAGGCTGCCCAGAGAGGTGGTGGAGTCTCCTTCTCTGGAGACTTTCCGACCCCCCCCGGATCTGTTGCTGTGTGGCCTGCCCTGGGTGATCCTGCTCTGGCAGGGGGGTTGGACTCGAGGATCTCCAGAGGTCTCTTCCAACCCCCTACCATTCTATGATATACTAAAACCACCAGCAAACAGGTCAGTCACATACCCCTCACCAGTCAGGACCCTCCAGGAGGGAACAGTCACACACCACCGCTCAGGCACCTCTGAAAACGGTTCGGCAGGTTCCTGGCGGTCCCGAATCCATTTGCCAAGTGATACTTCATTTTGTGTTTCAGGAGAAGGCAAATCGCAGCCCACCTCGGTGTCGAGAAGCCTTTTCATTGCTATCTTTCCAAATCATGTTATGCAACAAGTAATTCACTCCTACACATGTAGAAGCAAAAATGCCCTTCGGCATTAATAACAATTCTCGATTACTGTAATCTTAATGGAGAGAAGATCATAGAGATTTTATTATACAGCTCTGCAAATTACTTAGATCGAGCTAAAAAGTATGAGGTTCATTTCAGACTCCTTTCCTGCTCTACCCTTCACGCCTGTGAGAGGACACACAACAAGTTAAATACGGCCGTTAACTTTCAGATGCAGTAAACCAGCTATTTCTTGACCTAGGGAAGATCCAACCACGTACCTCAAAAACCACGTGCCGAGGATAAATTATTCCAGGTACTTTAAGAGATGCTGCTCTCAAAAAGAGAGCGGTGACAGATGTCGTCTTTGGAAAGACTCAGGACTGTATCATACCAAGTCTTCCTTGCCATTGCTGACCTTTACAGCAATGCAATAAATATTTTAGCACATAATGAATTTGCTGCATTACATTTGCTCTCTGGGCTACTGAAAATCAGTTAGGAACTGATCAATTGTAGGCATAAAGCTCCTGTAATGCTCAAAGCTACAATGGAGAAATTACTGCCTGCCGCAAAGAGTGCAGAAAAAAAGCTGTAAGGATGAAGAGGAAAAAAAGGTGTCTTAAAAAAGATTAAAAAAAATAAAAATAAAATTAAAAAAAATCACAACTTGTGAGCTCACCATTTACATAAAGCTTCCACCAGCTTCACAGCACCAGCACTGAGGTCCCCGCAGTCACTCAAGCAGGACTGGTCCTTAAGCTGCATCTTTATTGTTCCGAATCTCGAGATTCATTTAAGGCAGCAGCAAACCTCCCAAAGATAACCTCAAAACCCCAGAAGCTTCCCAGGACTTTGAAGGACAGGCTGCAGGGTAACTCTGAAACACGAGGGAAGTTGCAGGTTTTAGCTCCAGCTCGACCATCAGCTCGTTTGGACGATTCCAAACACCTCTCTGCATTTCTTTGCCTGCTGGGAGGCATCAGTGCTCTGATTTTGCAGTAGCATCTCAAAAACACATGGAGTTGTCCGTATCTCCTCAACCCAAGGAAAAGAGATCACAGAATTGAGGCTGGAATAGCCCTCTGAGATCATCAAGTCCAGCCTAACACCACAACATCAACTAGACCACGGCACTAAGTGCCATATCCAATCTTTCCTTAAACACCTCCAGGGATGGCAACTCCACCGCTTCCCTGGGCAGTCCACTCCAGTGTTTAATCACCCTTTCCATCAGGAAGCGCTTCCTAATATCCAACCGAAACCTCCCCTGGAGCAGCTTCAAGCCAGGCCCTCTTGTCTTGTCACTAGTCACCTGAGAGAAGAGTCCAACCCCCACCTGGCTACAACTTCCTTTCAGGGGATTGTAGAGAGTGAGAAGGTCTCCCCTGAGTCTCCTCTTCTCCAGGCTAAACAAGCCCAGCTCCCTCAGCCTCTCCTCACGAGACTTTCCCTCCAGTCCCTTCCCCAGCCTCATCGCTCTCCTCTGGACCCGCTCCAGCACCTCAAGATCTTTCATGAAGTGAGGGGCCCAGAACTGCCCCCAGGACTTGAGGTGAGGCCTCACCAGTGCCAAGTCCAGGGGGAGAATTCCATCCCTACTCCTGCTGGCCACGCTATTCCTGATACAAGCCAAGATGCCACTGGCCTTCTGTGGCGCCTGGGCACCCTGCTGGCTCATGTTCAGCCGGTTGTCAACCAGCACTGCCAGGTCCCTCTCTGCCCACAGTCTCTTTTTAAACACCCTAAAGCACCCACAAAGCCGGCAGATACCAGCACTGTGCCTGCCGATCTATCTCGAAACCTCAGCCAGCCAGAGCATCTCATTTTTGTTTGGATCTCATTTTCAACAGATTAAGAAAAATTATCCCAGGGGTATGGCAATGGACCAGAACGCAGGAGATCATTTCAAGACATCTGTAATAGCACACAATTAACAACAACTCCTCAAGTTTGTCTTATGACCTCACTCGTTAGGAAGAGTTTTTATCACCCTCAAATAACATCTTCGCAAACGCTTCCCCCCTCCAAGACGTCTCCGCCAAGTCTTTCCTTACTGCTATTAAAAGCCTGAGGCTTCTTTCTTCCCCTTGAGATGGAGTCAAGGTAAGATCTTAATTTCCTCTACCATCTGCAATGAAACTGCCTAAACGCACGTGCCAAACAAGCCTGAATGACACCATTAATTTCAGCCTAGTCAGCTCACACCACAGACTAAGTCAATATTAGACAGATATTTAGCAAAGGCTACAATTTCTTTAAATTCACCGCATTGTGCCCACGGGAGCAGATAGAGAAAAGGAGCACAGACAGCAGGACACGCTGCTTGGGATCTGAGGGACAAACACTAGCTAATCACAGACTTCTTTCGGCCAGAGACCTCCTGTTGTCAAAAAATGGGGTTGAGAGAGTAGAACCAGTGGCTCCTGAGATCAGTCCCCCAAACCAGGGCTGCTTCAGGAGAGACAACCGGCCTTCCCGCGAACAACACTGCGTGCAAGGAAGAACATCTCATCTTTCAGAGAGGCAGGGTTGCTAAGGCAATCAAACAAAAGGCCCGTTGTCTCCACTTGCCCAGTTTCTCAACCCATCCCCATCACTGTCAGCTATAGGGAAGTTCAGCCTATACAAGAAGCTCCAGTTAAATTCAGTCGCCCTCGCAAAACCCGTGCGGTCTCTGAGCCGTTCATGTTTTCCGGGATCTTCCCAGCTGCTCCACAGCTGGCAGAGAATAGGGAAATTCTGAGGAAAAAAGGATTTATGTGAGAATAATACCAAAGAGGAGGAAGTCACGTCAGCAAGCAGAGGAATAAAAGAACAGTAAACAGGTCAAGCACAACTTCACCATAAATTGCAACTGGCCCGATACTCTAAGTTTTCAACAGAAACCACGGCGGGGGGGGGAACAAACCCATCAATTGTAGGACTGTCTCTCAGCTTCCCATCCCCTTCTACAATTTTTATAAGCTTCTGAAATCCAGTTGTTCTAAACAAGCACATCCCAGCAGATCTCAATGCCGTGAGTCAGCAACAGCTCTTCACAGATGTGATCTCTCCCAAAGTGACTTGTTTTCCAGAGCAACGTCTCCAGCCCAAACGCAGCGTCAGCGCAACTCCGGAGTTTTCCGCCAGCGCTGTTTAGAGGAAGAAAAGCTGCTGAAACCACCCAGCGTGTCAACTTGGTTAATGACATCCCAAAGAAATAGGTTTACCCCAGATTGTGTCAACTTTTAATGTGAAGCTGCTCTGAGTTAGAAGACTGACGGTTTTTTGCTTTTCAATATAAAAAGCTAGAGAATATAAAAGCAATTCCTTTAACTGCCACTTCAATTTCTCAGGATAACATCATCTTCCTTCCTCCATCATCACAGGCAGATACTAAAGCTTTTGGAGCTCTCAAATCCTGTTGCATGCGCTGGTTCATCCTGCTAGTTGGCAAAGTTCTTTACACGAGGCCTGGGAAATGGTGCCAAAATTGAAGATTAAAGGAACAGGTCAGTGAAAAAACCCAATAAACAGACCAGCCCAGCATGAGGGGGGAAAAAAAATGTTGATAAACCTCCCTCTTACATAACCAACCACAGTAAGTCCTCCCTTGTCAGCAGATACAAAGCATAATACGGGTCAGAGCTGCCACCAGCAGAGAAAACTGCTCATAAAAAAACAAAGCTACGTGTGTGAAAACCAAGAGTTCCTTGTTTTGTACATAACTGCCTGGGAGAGGAGGGTCCAAACGCCAAGCAAACAGTCCGTGTGCAGCCCAAGGCAGCTGCAGAGCGCAGAGCCTCCCGCCCAGCAGTGGCCCTGGGACCTTGCAGGGAGCTCATCTTGCTTGGCAAAAGGAAGGTGCCTGCAAAAACACACGGTCTAAAGTCAGAGGAAAGATTTTTTGCAGTGCTGCAGCTCACCAAAGGGATGGCTTCGGTCTTAATTCAGTCCAGAGTAAGACTTAAAAACAAAGAGATACATAGCAAGGTTTATAGCAACAAAAGGATTACGGCAACGTTTTCTCTCACCCCTGGACAAACTCTTCAGCTACAGAAGCTGAAGGAAATCGCACCGACAGCAGTGGACGCACGTAAGTATCCTGCTTTTGGAAGCACAAAGAACAAAGCTCTGATGAATCTGGTAATTAAAAGCCTGACAGATTTAACTCTGGTTTATCCCCTGGCAAATTAGCTACTATTTAAACATGGAGCCTGGGTATTACGTCATCTGTTTGCAGCGGACTTTCTTTTCATTTATTTTATTTTTAGGCTAAACCATTCTCGTGTTCACAGCTTGAGGAACATCATTTGTTCGTAACAGACTCAACGAAATGAAAGGGTGGATCAAATTTTTTGCAGGAGCCCCGCGAGCAAGGAAGCTCACCCCTCAACTGCTTTGCAAGCTCAAACAGCAGATGAGCTTATCTGGAATCTAGCAGGAAATACAGAGTGCCCCTAGGTCTGGCTATTCAGATTCAAGGATGAAAAGCCCCGTTTTTTTTCAAGTTAGGATGTACACAAAACCAGGCTGATTAGAGGGCTGGAATCCTAGGGCTTCAGCTCCAGCCTAGTGGGGCTCTCCGGAGACACGTGGCTGCGTCCCAGTGGATTCTTCCACTCATTTCCGTCATCCATGCAAATAACTCCAGCACTTCAGCCTAAGATACCACGCTGCCTTAAAGTGCCAGACTGAGAGGCAGGGAAGGACCAGCTGCAAAGCGAGCTACTGGAGGTATTTTTGGTGGCTGTTCTCTTATTCCAGTTTGGACACTCATTTTGGAGACGTATTTTCCCTCGAGAGACGCAGATCTCCGTCAGTGGAATTTCATTCCTCCAATCTTGGCAGAGCCTTAATTTTGCAGCACCTGCTCCTTGATGCTTGTTTCACAGAGCTTGCTTTGGTGTATTTGAAGGACCGGGCTCTCTCGGGCTCTCCAAGCACAGCTTTGGAAAACACTCTGTGCAACGAGACCTCACAGAAGCTTTTTTTCTTGTCCTTTCAATTAAGAGGTGTCAGATTTTCAAGAGGAAAGAGAAAGAATACCCAAAGAGACATTTCAAAAGGGTGAAAAGAGGAATCATTGGTCTCATCCTGGAGAGGAGGAATTTGTACGGAGCGAGGCCCTCGCAGATGTTTGATATTTTCCTACATACCAAGCCCACAGCGGGACCGCAATCCAGTGACATCGAGGAACAAGATTTGCAAAGTTTAAGCAAAACCCTTGTGAAAACAAGTGAAAACAGGATATTTGTTTTTTTTTTTTCTAAGCCTGGTATGGTTCTGTGACCCAATCACATTCAAACTTAAGCTAAAAAAACCACCAACAAAACAAAACACCCATAAAAATCAACAAAATTAAACCGAAATCCCAAACAAAATCCAACAGCAAACCACAGCCCTTTCATCATCACGCTGCTACACATTCAAAAACACAGTGAGAATTTTCTCCCTAGATTAAAAACTAAAGAAATAAAGCATTATTTGGAAATAACACCACGGACAAGCAATTCCGCCAGAAAAAAAAAAAACAACAAAAAACGACAACAAATTAAAAAAACCCACCACACCACAAAAACAAAACAAACAAAAAAAAACACAAACACCATCCTCCCCAAAGTTTCAGAGAAGTACATCTGTGGAAGTCCTGTTAAAGACAGATTAACCTTTACAAAAGCCAGAACTCTAATGCACGTAATGTAATTAAAAAAAAAAACCACACAACAAAACAACAAACCAAGAACTCAATTCTGTTCTATATCAAGATAGCCAGGAGCTAACTTGGGAGAAAGTCAAGCAAATAAATTTTCTCTCTGAGATTCCAAAAGGTCATTGCGAACAATCACCAAAACACAATACCGAAAACAACATATGCCAATTTATTTTTATTTTTTTTTTCAATTTACTGCTCATGTTGTCACTTGGAAAGAGCAACAATCCTGAGGATCACATAGGCAGTTAAATGATTATATGAATACCAAGGAACCATTTAAAGCACATTTCAAAGTGAGTAGGCTACACAACTGTTTATTTCCTCTTCCTCTCCCTCTGTTTTTGCATAAGGCAGTTCCCAAAACAGATCTCATCTGCAGTTAAAGTCGGGCCAGAATGATGACATTCCTTCCCATGTAAGGGAAATAAGGGAGATTATTAATTTCCCTTCCCCTAACAGAAGAGCAGAAATCGTAGTAAGAAGGCCTCTGAATAAAAAAGCAATAAAAAGAAGCGCCGAAATCTGTAGAGATTTGTACCAACACCACACGTCTTCCCACTTGTCTGGCTGCCAAGAAGCCTTCAAAACCGGGCATTTTCTTCTTTCCGTGCAACTCCAGTCCCCATGAAGAGGAACTGCTTGTGTCAGCACAAACCTCAGCTTCACCCAGCAGCAGGCAGGAACTGAAAAATGAGCATCCTATTCTGGTGACCTTCATAGGCACCTGCAACACTGAGCCATTCTTGCCCATTCAGCGCCTTCATTTCTAACAAGTCCTCCAGCTTCATTAAATTACCCTCGGTGGTCCTGAGCAGCCTCAAGACTTATCACAAAGATAAACCAGCACCGCAGCAGATCTCTGACGTGGCGCAGCAGCTCTGCCCCCGTCCCACTATCTATCCTATACCTGCTCGAGCCTTGCAACACTCCCGTCGCTGTCAGGGGAAGGAGGCAGGCATATAGTTAAAAATCTAGTTGCCAGTGTCCCTGCTCACTGCAGGGGGGTTGGATGAGATGACCTTTAAAGGTCCTTCCCACCCAAATCATTCTACGATTCCAAGGTGTAGCAGGTGCCCCTCCCAACCACGTCCTCCAGCAAGCCCAGCTTCTCGCTGCTCTGCCTCTCGCTTTGCCTTATGAGGCACGGAAACAGGTCAACTCCTACCAGGCATCTACCCCTTGCAGTCTCAGGGCAGCAAAATTCAGAGTATCAGAGTTGGGTAAGAATATCAAAATACAGAGATACTCGCTGCCAAGTGAGTGAGTCTCCTCCTTGGGCACTGCCAATGTTCACGTTTCGCGTCTTGGGAGAGCCAGGCTGGGCTCAAGACAGAAATAGCCTAATGCAGGATCATTAAAACAGTAACAGGAAGAAAAGGGGAGAAGAGGTGCCTAGCAACCTCCCCCAAAATCCTACTGCTAAGGGAACCTCCCCACCTTCTCCCCCCAAAAAAAAACCCAGAAGCAATTTGCTGTTGGATTATCAAACCAAATCACTTCACTGAGGAATCACATAAATGACAGGGCCTGCAGAGCTGAGAGAGAGAGAAAGGGACCAAGGCCAGCCCTTCCAGCCGCAAGCTATGAAATCAGTTCAACCACGTCACAAATCCCGAATCCAAAGGTCGGTGTCAACAATACTGGGCAGTAGTCCCCTACATCACAGAAGCTCTGCGATACGCTTATACTATGGAAACATTAGCCTTTATTTCCTAAACATTTATAAAGCACAGAAGCAGGGGAAAGTGACAGAAGAGCTCGGGAATAATTCCTTCTTTACCCAAAAGGCTCCACATAAGCCCTGAAATAGTCTGTACGCAGTACAAGCGATCACAGCGCTCCCTCAACAGGCACACAACAGCCTTCAGTAAACAGGCTAAGAATAGGTACAGGGACAGCCAAGTGTCCAAGTAAGACACCCCTGCAAAGCAGCACGAAGCTCCCAAGAAACGTTGGCAATACCGCCTTTGCTTTAATCAGTTTTAAGAAGAGGAAATTCACTTTGGTTCTTTTTATAATACCGACTCGATTACATTTGTCAAACGGCTGCCGCTTTCTGTCCCAGATAGAGCTGCTCGCAGCGATAACCAAAAAGACGGCCGTGTCTGCGCATGTATTATACATCAGAGATGCATATTAAAACAGACTCCAGATCCGTCTAGAGATTACATGTCACTCCTTCCAAGTCAATGGAATTGTACAGAGACGCAAGTCGGTGCAAAGCCGGCGTCGGACTTGTAGAAACTACTCTGGAAGATGCTCTGGGCCCTGTTGCCCGAGAAATGTCGCGTGAAACGCAAGCTCAGTAAGAGAGACGTTCAACTGCTGCAAAACCATCTTCTTCCCCGACACAAATAAGCGTGGGGCTTGGCTTTTCTAATCAAAATCATCGCTGTCCCGGCAATGTAAAAGTCATTTCCAGGGAAAAAGCAGGTCCAATTCCTGAGGGGTGAAGGGAAATTAGCTTCTGTTCAACAGCCTTGAGATACCTGCCAGCTGCAACTCAATCCTTACTCTTAACTAACTACACCCTTGAGACACTTGCAAAAGGCTTGGTGCTATTCGTCACTGCCATACAGAAAAAAAAAATAAAAAAAAAAATCACAGAGTCAGAAGACCCTGGAGGCAAATGGGAGAAATCAACTGGCAAGATTTCTCTGAATCCTTTTAGCATTGTTTTCATTAAATCTTAAGTTTTGTGAAGAATTCTAGAACGAACATCAACAGTAACGCTGCGCAGACGTTACTGATTTACGGCTTTCCTGTGAAGAAAGGTGGCCTCAAACCTATTTTATAGGCAAGAGGCAGAAGAATTTTCCGACCAAGACAGAGCCCAACAGCTGAAACCCAGAGTTTCTGGGCCCATCCCATCCTGCCTGTTCCGCTAAAAAGGAACCGCATCAGCATTGACTCTGTGCTCTGCTTTTAATAAGATCAACAAAATAACGGCCACCCAGAACTTTTGGGGTTTTCACAAGATCACAACAAGGACAGCTCTTGCCTTTCTCCAGATCCTTGTTTTTGTTTCCCGATGCGGGGTTGAGAACTCGCAAGGAAAGGCTTAACAACAGCTAATTGTCAGACGCCACAGTAATTAGTGGCAACTTTCCAAGGCATCCATCTCTGGCTGGTTTTCCGATAGCTGGCTCCTCCCCAATCCCCACATTAAAACGAAGGTACACAAGGTAGGCGGCAGCTTCATTTACATGTACCAAGGTCTTCCCAGGAGAGATGCCTAAGGAAAGAAATATCTTATTTCAACAATGCATGGGTTGGTTGGGATTTTTTCCCTTCCCATTTGCTAGTGGACTGCTATTGTTGTTAATAATCTGAGCGGGATGTTAAGACAGCGAGTATTAGTCGTACAACACATTTCTGGGAGGCGACGGGCTCCTGTATCTCATGTTATCTCCGGCCAGCGGATTACCTCTAAACGAGGAAGACAGGATCCTATCATCCTGTCTTCTGCCCACCTGCTGGTTACACGTCACGGCTTTGATGTTACTACTCCACTTATATCAAAGGTTTCTGGCCTATTTTATATGCAGACCCTTCCAAGTTTCCCTGCAGACACAAAGGCTCCCAGTAGCGAATTCAGGACTACTTTGCTAAGACTTTATAGATCCCTTGGAAAGAAGCTCACACCACTGCTCTATGTATTTCGGCTCTGCTCTCCTCACTCCTTTTTGGCAGCTCTTCTCGTCACAAGCTCCGACGCTTTCATGCCAACCTTTTCCAGGCGTCATCTGCATGTCAGCAGTACTCCACAGCATCTACTCCACTCAACACCAACACAATCCAGAACACATCACTTCCCACTAAGTGCCTACACAGAGCAGACCCTGCAGTATAATTACTTCCTCGTGCCCGTAATAGAAACGCCAGAAGCCGCGGAACGGATTTCATCCCGCCGCACTCCTGCATGGCGTATGATGCGGAGGCATTTAATCAAAGGAGCCGTTCCCACCTTCTGTGACGTGCTCAATTCCATCACGTTCGAATTTGGATCCAGAAGGTGGGGTCCATACGGTACAGGGAAAAGAAAAGTTCATCTTCACACTGAAAATTGAGATGTGTTGATGGGACAACATAACAGAGGGTGTTGATGGGTTTAATTGTACTGCCTTTATATAAGCAGAGGACCCAGTTTCCACATCCAATTGCCAAACTTTGAATTCATCATCTGTTTGACTGCAGTTAGAAAACTACTCAACCTGTCAGGAAAGGTTCCTTAAGGAAGACAAGACACGCACAGAACTATTTCTTTCCGGCTTTCAAATAAATATAATTCACTTCCAAATGGATTCCTAGATGACCAATATGCTGGCAGATACTGAGATGACTGCATTGCTCCACAACCCTTTCACATTACACAAAGGGGCCAGCACAAAACAGTACGAAGAGCTCATCCCAGAGAGTCAGATATCAGAATATGTAACACTCAAACCAAAACACAACAAGAATGCAAACAAACCTCAGGCTACTTGCACTGCCACTAGCCCTAAGAAGAAAGCCAGATAAGAAGATAACTGCAAGTCTTTTGAATCATAAAAGCAAGTATTTTAGGGAACAAGACAGATAAAAGGCTCACCAGCTGGAAACGGTATATTAAAAAGGAAATAAAGCGTTACTTCTGCGGTGGGAAATGTTATTGGTACTTTGTACTAGAAGAAATTTAGGGTTTCTTGCATTCAGGGGTTAATGGCACAATCTGATCCTACTCTCAGGCAGCCATTTGCATTAGAAGAGTGACACACTTCCTTAATGCACCAAAATTCCCGGACAAGGGATAGACAGGCAGAGAAATTACACACCCCCAACTCCAGAGGACGAGATCCCACCCAGTTAAGAAACCGGCTGCAAGGGCAGAAATTCTGAGACTCCTTAAAACACACACCTTAGAAAAAAAAAAAACTCCTGTATATCCATTAGAGGCTACAGATTACCTGTTGGTTTGGAGTTTCAGGGCTCCCTCCCACTCGACAAACATAAAAGATTGATTTGTTTGATTTATGAGTCTCGATTTTCTGTATTTCCCTTGACTTTATCAATGGGGGACAGGCCACTTCGTAGTGTTACTGGTTACATCAACGTAATCCTGAGAAACTGGTACGCAGGAGTTCACCGGGGCAGATGCCAGCAGAGGGAGCACAGCACGCCTACGCACTTCTCGTATCAAAGATTTGGCATCTTAAACATCCTCGGCAAATGCTAAATTAAAAAAATAAAATAAAAATATATTGGAGCTTGCTCTAAAATTGCTACAGTCTTGTAGGGAATGGCCAGCGAGTCAAGGCAGAAGTTACAAAATGTCCTTTCCAATCCATCTGTGACAGATTAGTCAACTCTCTCAACTGCTCGGGCTGGTAACAGCCGTCAATTAATGGCTAGCAATGATTTCACAAAAAAAAAAAAGGGATTTCAATTTGCACTTCAAAACTGAGCCTGCAGCTGCTGTGTAGTAACATCAATGTACCTGGTCGGCCGGTGCTCACGGCTCCCTATGCCCAGGCAATCCAGGGATTGATTCCCTGTGAGCCACGGAGCTGTACGTGCTGCTGTCTTCATCCTTCCCAACAAACCCCACAACCTCATGTTGGCTTGGTACCTCTTCTCCAGCAACATCCACCGACGTCATCTGTGTACGGCCAAGAGCCGGCGAAGCTGCTGGAGCCAAACTCAACCACAACGCTCCCCAGCAAATGGCACTTTCAAGGGTTCTCCAAGATGAAAACCACGGGCTCCTTGCTTTTGAGGATGTGTCTAAATTGCAACCACTAAACTGCAGGCACACTCATGCCAGCTTTCATGCCAGCTTTAGCCCAGCAAGCACTGCCTGTGTCAGTACAGGTTATACAAGACAACTGGAAGTCCCAGCTGCATCCCCAAATCCCATGTGAATGATTCCCCCACTGTCAAGCCACATCCTAGTGGAGATAGACCTTTCGGTACCAAAATGGCGCATGTCTAAATATGCCTATGAATATCACTTGCCTTTGTCACAGAATCCCAGACTGGTTTGGGTGGGAACAGACCTTTAAATGTCATCTGGTCCAACCCCCCTGCAGGGAGCAGGGACATCTGCAACTGGAGCAGGTTGCTCAGAGCCCCAGCCAACCTCCCCTGCAATGGGGCCAGGGATGGGGCAGCCACCACCTCTTGGGGCAACCTGGGCCAGGCTCTCCCCACCCTCAGCACCAACAACTTCTCCCTTCTCTCCAGGCTCAAGCTCCCTCTTGCAGTTTCCAACCCTCCCCCCTTGTCCTGTCCCAACAGGCCCTGCTCCAAAGTCTGGCCCCATCTTTCTGAAAGACCCCTGGAAGCCCTGACAGGCCCCCAGAAGGTCTCCCTGGAGCCTTCTCTTCTCCAGGCTGCACAAGCCCCAGTCTCCCAGCCTGGCCTCCCAGCAGAGGGTTCCAGCCCTCCCAGCATTGCTGGGGCTCCTCTGGCCCCGCTCCACCAGCTCCCTGTCTCTCCTGGGCTGAGGACTCCCGAGCTGCAGTCAGCCCTGCAGGGGGGGTCTCCCCAGAGGAAAGGGGCAGAATCACAAGAACACAAACAAAATCCCCATATATTTTGGGTTTTGGTGGTTAAGATATTGAAATCTCAGTCTGGCTTAGGATTCATTCATTACAGTAACAACAAAAATTCCACCCATGTTAAACCTCACTAGTCAAGAACTACTTCAAAGCATTCACAGCCTGTTCCTGCCCAAAAAACAGGTGTTTAGCGCAGATCACAGGTAAAGAAGCGAGACAACAAGCACTGGGAAAACCTCTCTGCTGATAAGGAGATGAGATCCAGCGTTCAGGAGGTCCCTTCCAGTTCAGGGGTTTTTTTGTGGTTCCCAAATCAGAAAACCTGACTGAGAACAAATTCACACCGGACTGCTGTGATCTTGGCTTCACACAACGAGCACGTGTGGTTAGCTGCATTTCTCACCCCGGTGAAATTATTATCGTGGGCAGGGGGAAGAATGCCCTGGGATAACAGGCAAAGCAACTGGGAGTGGTGATAGGTATCAAACTGCAAGGCAAAAAAATCAGGCAGCAGAGACTAACAGGAAGGAAAAAAAAAAAGAACAAATACAGTCAGAAGGAAAGAGACAAACTAAAAACTTAAGCTGATGGTTTCACGGTATTTCAAGAGATAAAAGCCATGGAAAGCAGACTCAGGATGGGTTCTGACTCCAGAAATGCAAACCCTAGGAATGCATCAACAACACTCACCTCCTTGGCTGAACAATCTCAGAGATCCACACTATAAATACGCAAGAGGAGATGATGAGGATGATCTTCCACATCCCAACTTAACAGCACGCAAACAGCCCGCCCGTTTTGCCACAGATCACTGAGAAACAGTCTAAGTGGAGGCAATTCAACAATCGTGTTTTTCTTGTTCTGGGTATTTGCTGCTTATGCTCCAACTTGACAACTGCCAAAATCCATCCTCACAGGCAAATAAACACGAGCGCTAACAGTCTCCACTTGAAAAACTAGAGAATTTCAGAAAAAAAAAAAACCAAACTTTCACATTTGGACTTCCCTTCTGCAACAAGACAGCAAGGAGTTCAAGAACTGTCTGTTCCACAGCTGAGCTGCCAGAAGAATCTGGCTGTACCATGCCCAAATGAAGACAGTCAACCCCCCCAGCTCCAGAATCTCTTAACACTGAGCTGAACCGATGCGAACTCCAATTTCTGGAATGAAAACCTGAAGAGGCATCTCAAAGCCGTGAGTGAATACAGAGAAAGCTACATGTAACGACGGGGCTCTCAGACGGTACGTGAGGTTAAGGGATTTGCTGGGGGGAGAACACTTCTCTCTCCCCATCATCACTTAATTACACTGGGGTTCATTTCTGCTCCTGCTTCTACATTAAAAAACTAGTTTGGGATTACTCATTGCTTGACAAAACCCGACGATATACAAAACACATCCTGTATTCCAAGAACCTTAAATATAACAGAAACACTGATCAAAATACGTTTGTAACGTCTCTGACATTCCACATATACAGATTTCTACGCAAAACCCAAAAATATCTGTAAGATAATCACCTGCATGTGCCACCCTTTTCAGGAAACAAAGTGTTTTAATCTTCTTTATACAGATGTCAGACTTGCAGCATGGAAAGGCAGAAATTTGAAAGCCAAGCTATCATATCAGGATAGCCACACACACCAATTATCAGGCACACGCACAAGCAACATGAGATCGGAAACCGGTCAATGAGACTTTCAAAGGTTTGAATTTTAACACACAAAGCCACAGGACAGCTTATCTAGAACGCTTCTCAGCATCTCTGCGAATCCTTAAGACCATTTTAACCATTTCCAGCTCCTCCAGGCTCCAATTTGTCTGGGTTTGTACCAGCATAACAGGGTGTTAGGCAGTCAGTAGCCGTGTATTTACACTACACTAGTAAAATTTTTGATTGAGGAAAGACCCCTATGTTTTTCAGCGAGAAGAGACCTCACATGGGGAAAAACAGCTGAGGGGAAAAAAAAAATAAAAATCAACAAGAACTTCAACTTAGCAAACAGTTCACAGGAGCACAGTATGAGTGTACCAGAGACGTGGAGAAGCCCAGAGAGACGCCAGCCTCGTCGTTTCTGTCTTCACCACCTCGCACGGCAAAATCGCAGCAACAAGGAGCACACACCGAGCCGGGGGGAACTTTGTCAAGTTTCCAAGAGGTGGGACAGCCCCACGAGATGGTAACAAGCATGTCGGGGTCAACGTTTTCAGCGCCCTTCAAAGCCGGAGCGGACGCTAGGCCTCAAGCCCCCGCGCCGAAACCTGCCTCGGAGCAGGAGGAACGGGGCTGGCATCGGCCATGGGGGAGGCGATGTCCCCAAAAAAAGCGCTGGAGATGCCGCAGGAGAGACGGGACAAGAGGGTTTCAAGGCCCGGCACCTCGCAGAGTTAGTTGAAAGAGG
>VWZK01022048.1:0-73413 GCA_013396935.1 Baryphthengus martii | reverse complement strand
CTCACAACGTCCCTCACCCCGTGCGGCCCCCCACTCCCAGTGTCCCCAGCCCTGAGGGACCTCCCGCCCCAGCCGCACCGTGTCCTCAGCCCTAAGGGACCGTGCCCTCCACCCCCCCCACCCGGACTGCCCCTCAGGGACACCCCAACCGGGCCTCCCCCACCCCGGCCCCGCCGCCTCAGGGGGGCTTCCTCCGGACTGTACCACTCCCGCCACTCACCCGGCCCCACGGGCTCCCGGGGTGAGGGGGTGGCGGTGGTATGGGGAGGGGAGAGTGTGGGCTACCGCGGCGAGTCCGGTCGTGGTAGAATCCACCCTACCTCTTGGCGCCCTCACTTCACCCTCCTGGCGGAGCCGCGGTCCCGGCGCTCGCTGCGCCGCCCTCCGCGAGTGGCCGTGGGGGGAGCCATAGCCGCTGCCTTGTCTTCCCCCTCCCTCTCTCCGTTCGCCGGGGAGCTCCTGCTCCCCCGCTGTACACCTCCCCGCGATCCGTACACAGTTGGTTCGTTCCGAGAAGCCGGCCGGTCTTCTCCCTTAGACCGCTGGCTCTCTCACGTCTTCGGCCATTTCCGACCGAACCGGCGGAAGTTGCCGAAGTGGTGGCGGAACTTAAAGGCCTCCTCCGAAGGGTGGGCGGAGAGAGCCGAACGGGCGGCGGAGGGAACCGAAGGGCTGAAGGGGCGGGGAGCAGAAAGGAGAGGGGGAGGAGGAGAAGACGAATCTTTGCGTCCGAAACCTGCCGAGAAAAGCCGAAGCTCTCCAGCTCTGAGCGGAAAGAAAGGGCCCAAAACGGGGAGAGGCTCATACAGTTACCGCCCGCTTCTAAGGATGAGAGTACGCCGGCGGGGGAGGAAGGGAGATGGGCTCTGTCCCTTTAAATGGCGGAGGAGGCGGAGCTGCCCCTCCCTCCCCTCCGAGAGCCCGCCCGGCTGCCACTGCGCATGCGCACTGCGCGGAGCCGCTTTTCCCGCCTAAAGCCCGGCACGTGCGGCGTTAGCCCTCTCCCCCTTGAGGAGCCGCCATGAGGAACCGCTCTCCCTTCAATGCCCGACACCGCTCCGTAGCCACAGCAGCCCCATCCTTCCCCTGCGAGATTGGAGGTGAGCCCGTGGAGCTCAGCTCCGCCTCGGCCAAACCGCTGCAGTGACTGCAAAGGCTGCCACCAGTGCCCCTCAGAGACGCTCAGGCACAAGGGGTTCTGGAAGGAGCGATACTGTGGGAGGCTGACCTAAAGACAAAGACACTGACTGCAGAGCCTGCTTACAGGTAGTAAAATGCCACTAGGGGGTTGAATTTGTTACAAAATTACACCAAGATCAAACCTGGAGGGTTTGCATTAAGAGCACAAGTGATAACTCCCTCTGGACCAAGTACCTGTAAATACTTAAGAGGTGTCAGATGTCCTTCAATGTGAAGTCGCAGCAGCTATGTAAAGTTAAGGTGGACAAGCACCAAACATATCACGCAACAAAGCAAAGATTGAAGCAAAAGTAAAGCAAAAAAAATACAACGGGGAATTAAAAAAAAATAATAAGGCAAGTAACAATGCCAGCATTTCACAACAAAGCCAAGTTATAGGAGCACAATCACAGAACGGATTGGGTGGGTAGGGACCTTTAAAGGTCATCGAGTCCAACTCCCCTGCAGAGAGTAGGGACATCTGCAACTGGAGCAAGTTGCTCAGAGCCCCAGCCAACCTCCCCTGCAATGGGGCCAGGGATGGGGCAGCCACCACCTCTCGGGGCAACCTGGGCCAGGCTCTCACCACCCTCACAGTGAACAACTTCCTCCTTGTATCTAATCTAAACCTCCCCTCTTCCAGTTTAAAGCCATTACCCGTCGTCCTATCACTACAAGCCCTTGTAAAAAGTCCTTCTCCAGCTTTCCTCTAGGTTCCCTTTAGATACCAAATGGCCACAAGAAGGTCTCCCTGGAGCCTTCTCTTCCCCAGGTTCAATAACCCAAACTCTTTCAGCCTGTCCTCATAGCAGAGGGATCCCAGCCCTCTTCTGGACCCACTTCAACAGGACCATATCCTTCTTACATTGAGACTCCCAAAGCTGAATGCAGAACTCCAGGTGAGGTCTCACAAGAGCACAGTAGAGGGGGAAGTCAAACAGGTTCAGCACTCTACTTCATTGCTTTATGCACTTCAACTGTAATTTTATATTTTAGAGCTCCCATGAAAGGCATTCATATCCATGTGAATCAAATCCCACCCCAAAGAAAGACAAACTGACAACTTTGGGGAGATTAGAGAATTTTCACGGGAAGAAACAGGGTTTTATCTCTGTAGGAGTGGACAGGGTAGCAACTGTAGCGTGTCTCTGGCCACAGAGCTCCAGGAATCTCATCATTAATAAAACATGAGCGCTTCAAAACTGTGAGAAACCACTTTTCCACCACTCTGCACTTTTTTAACAGTCATTTACACACGTGTAAAGAATGCAAGGAGAAACTAACTTTTGTACCGAGATGAAAAAGCGGTGGGGGGGTAAGGCAGGGGGCACAGGTCTACCCTTTGATAAGCAAAACAAAAACCAATCTCGCAAGCAGGGAACGCGCTGTTCTGAAGGGCAGGGATAGGTACCGCAGGTTCAAAGGCTCTAGGAAACAATACTTTGTATTTTTCTGGGGGAAAAAAAAAGACAGGCTATGACTGCACAGCACAGTCTAAAGACAAAATTAACATCTGAATCCCTGAACACACCCACGGTGTCCTAGCACACACATCTGATCCTACTCTACCACGGCTTGAGGTTTTGCTTTATTCCATCTGGCTCTACCTGGAGCTCTGCACGAGGAAACCAGGAGATGACTAATCCCCTTCAGGAATTATGATATAATTAACTATGATTCCCTGAGGAATCACAGAATCCTAGAATGGTAGGGGTTAGAAGGGACCTCTGGGGATCAGCGAGTCCAACCCCCCTGCCAGAGCAGGATCACCCAGGGCAGGACACACAGCATCAGATCCAGGTGGGTCTGGAAAGTCTCCAGAGAAAGAAACTCCACAACCTCTTCAGGCAGCCTGTTCCAGGCTCTGTCACCCTCACAGTGAAGAAGTTTTTCCTCACGTTGAGGCGGAAGAGAATCAAACAGAGAACGTGCACTTCAGGAATCAACTGAAGAGAACAACTCTTCTCCCAACTCCCAAAAGAAAACAAACCTCCAGGATCAGCCGCCCATCTGGCAAGTCTTTCAGCAAGCACCAGCAAGGCTGTTACACGTTATATTGACAAAGACATCTTCAGATTCAACCCTCTTCTCTGTGTACTCACTCGTTTCATTTAATATAACAGGAGATATTAGAAAGGCGTTTTCAGTTTCCACCAAGCCAAAAACTCACTTCTCAGCTGCCTTCTCTGTATTGCAACAGAAAAATGACCATGTTCAAATACTCGCCTCTTCTGCTGTGCGGGCTTTTGTTTTCTCATATACAGTATCCAAGAACACACCTAAAATTTTGATGTCAGAAGTGAATCCTAATGGGCAGAGTCTATAACCGATGATGAATAACAGCTTAAACGAGAAAATAAGTGGCATAGCAAGTTGCCTGACTCTTTTCTGAGCGAGGAGAAGGCCTTGTACACCTACCAGCTCCTCAGCTGGGTTCCCGAAATGCACGGCGCAGACTGACTGGTGAAGACTTTGAAAGTCCTCAGTGACTTTTAGTCGAATCTGACAGCTGGGCAGAGGTCTGAAAATACTAGATCCTGCTCTATAAAATCGTGCAGGTGCAACACAGAGACACCCAAAAAGCAGGAGAGGTTCAGATCTTGCCTCTTCCGTTGGACCTGCTCACCAGGCAAGCAGCCAGCTTGTGTGTGGCTTCCACCCAACGATCCAAGCGGAGAATCTCCAGCCTCACCTCTGATTGCAGGTTTGGAATGCAGGGCGTGCCTGGGGCTACCGGGGACGTTGCGCTAAGTAGGGATCTGGGGTGAGTACAAGAAGTAGGAAGATTTGGGGCCGGTGAGAAAGGGGAATGGGGTGAGGGCCTGTGATGTCACACCTCCTAGGAGACCAAAAAAAATGGTGGCAGAGGCTACAAGGAAAAGACACAATCTAAGAAAAAGTGGCTTCGCGAGTCCCACTGCTCACAGAACAACTTATTTAGACACCTCTGCAGGATTTCACGCTGGGAACCTCCCTTACGTCACCTTTTAAGTAGCCCTACAGTTGTCACCTGCAACAGCGAAAGCCAACACACCTTCATGTCCTCCTTGTCTCTACTGGAAATGGTCCCTGCTTTATCTCTTCTCCTCACCCACACCAAATTCCCTCTTCCTCATCCCACTTAAGCATTTCTCACACCCAGCGTACCGCTGTCTCCAGTCTGCTATAAATTACATCCAGTCATTCCTAGCAGGTATTAAGGAGTTTCAGAGCCAGCTAATGCACGTTTCCATGGCACGCGTCCATGGCCTGAAATAAACCTCAGAAAAACATCCATCGCTCCTCAAGGGAACAACAATCTCAGGGGAGAACCCTGGACTTTCATCTTTTCCCTGCTGCAGTCCTTTCGGTGAATCTTTTTTAACCTCTTTCTCCATTCTTCCACAGGAGACAGTACCGAGGCCGGATCATCTGCGGATTTTACAAGTTTCACGGAATGTTTTCAGACGGCGCTCTTAACCTCAGCCACTCCTATCAGATTTCATTGGATTCAGTCACTTTTTAGCCCCAGGGTGCCGTAGATGCTAAAAGGATAATATACATCTCTCGACCACTATGGAACGACTACCCAGCAAAGCTCAGTTTTTAATCCTGCTGAGACTCTGCTTTCGGCCATCAGATATCCCACGGCATGCTTCTCAAGAGAGGAAATGTTAATCTGGAATGCTGGCCAAATTCCAGTTTAGGTAATTACATTCCGACAATTTACATTCTCCCTGCAGTTTTTAATGGATATGGATTTTATTTTTTTTCCCCCCCTCCCTTTCCTTTATGTCATAAAAGCAGTGGCCTGGTCCTGCTCCTGCTGTTAGAGCAGCTGCCAAGCTTTGCAGCATTAGTAGCTGCATTTCAGTGGTAGGTGAAGGCAGCTCGATACATTTAAATGAAGCACTTTGGAGACCCCCTGGGTAGGAGAAGTATTGTACACCACACCCTACCGCTGCCCATAAAGCATAGCGAGGGCTGGTGGGTGAAGTGAAACACTCAGTGCCAGCATCTACGCTGGGAAAGGAAAAGTTAACATCAGAATGGACACAGGGACATAAAGACGTTTCCCTCCCAAATGTGAATTCTAATTTGGACCTGGTGCAGCCCCAGCTGGGATCTAAAGAACAGATACAATGAACTCTCAGCATCCTGCACCAGGGAACCAGATCCTGATGGCAGAAGAAAATAAGTTTATAAAAGCAGTAAAAGCTTTGGGCAAGATGCTGGAGGACATTGCCTGGTGGTAAAAAGGGGTGAGGAAAAGAAATGCCTGTTCCCTTGTTAACGAAGGCACAGTTAATGCCCTTCTTATTTCCCTTAGCTATTAAAAGAAAAATTGTGAGGCAAGAAATGAGGTTGTGAAGGTCTTGGTTTAAGGTGTGATGTTACAGATCACACTCGGAGTATACCGAGTTGCACTGCCACGCATTTGAATAAGAATAAACATTCTAGAGTAATTAATTAATTAAATGACTGTATTATGCTTTGTTTCTACAACTGGACGTAACCACTCTGCGTTATTCCCGAGAACCACAACGCCTAAAAGGGTAATTTTCATATCTCAGCAACAATGAAGTAAGTTAAGAGAGATGAGGATAAATAAACCGTGAGAGACCAGATGGCTCAGAGGATGGCTGGAGAGACATGTAGCTTTCCCTCCTCCCCCAGTATCTCCCAGATCATTAGCAACCAAAGGCTGTTACTAGCACTTGGTGAGTATTTTTCCCAAGTTGTTTGTTGACCAAAATGTGGGGTTTTTTTCCTCATTCTCAAAACTACCAGCAAACCAATTTCACCACGGCAAGTCACTCCAGGCTTCGGTGGCGTTAGCTACAGCGTAAGGGGGTGAAGGTGGAGCGGGTTTCCTTCCCCTTGCGGCTATAACCACTCACAGCAACTCCGCAGCGATTCCGTGAACCCAGCCCTCGCTTCTTTTGCAGTTTTATAGTTACCTCAAAAATGAAATGCCCTGAGTCATGTAGAGTCATTTGGAGTGTGTATATCAACCCTAACCAGGTACATTAACAACAACCTGTTACCACCAGCAGCCTTCACGACACCGGGACCCCGAGAACAGAGAGATGTGGCAAACAAGCCACTCCACAGGTGGCTTCATGGCAAAGGAGCTAAATAACCAACCGAGCTACTTTGTCAATCCTCCTGAGCATCGTTGCTCTCCCATCCTCACCTGGGCCCTTGCAGGACGCACAGCAGAGAGAGTGAATGCGTCTAAACGCGCTATTTTTGTTCCTCTTTTTAGCCAGACTTAGGTCTGTCATTCTAAAAACAACCCAGATGAGTCACCCAGAATCAAAACAATTATCTACAGCATATCTAAATAAAATGTATCTGCAGAAATAATAAAACCTCCCCTTCTTATTAAGAGACTTCCATATTGCAATACGCCTGGAAATTTCAGGGACTGGTAAGAAAGACACGATCCAGGGCAGGAAGCAGCAGCCCAGCCTGGTGACAGCCAAGCAAAACTCTGAGCGCATCTTGGCAATGACTGAGTAACGGCTCAAAATACCAGCGCTGCCTCTTTGCTTAAGGCTCCTTCCCCTTCCGAGCGCTGCCACGCTGAGCAATCAGCTGCACTTCTGTAAAATTCCCCGGAATTCTTCGAGTATTAAAGCAAACCATGCTTCCCCTTCATCTCAAAACAGATGCTTTGAAGTTTTCCAGGAGATACCCAAGAAAGAAGACACATCCAAATACCTTGACTCCCCCCCAGACTCCACCCTGGAACAGATGGCGAGGTTATAAATACAGAAGCATCTGGTAACCACTGGTATGAAAAAAAAATGGCAGGCAACAGCTTATTCTCTTCGACAAAATATTCCATAATTTGAACTGTATTTAAACAGGCGTTCAAAAGAAGCAGTTGTTTCATTTGTATATAAAGTAATCCCCAAACATCTACACATTTTAACTGCAGCGTAGCTTGGGCATTACACTCTTGTCTACCCAAGGCATTTTTTTTTTAATTAAGCATTCGGCACTGTCTAAACTTAAATTAAAAGTGACTGCACAACAAGCAGCTCAGGAAGGTACAAAAACATCGTTTCCAGCGCCTGCTTTGTTGCACCAGACGACGCAAGGCTGCGAGTTTCCAGCACTTCAGCTCACCCTCGAGTCCGCGCAATTCGAGGGGCCTTGACAACCTGCCAGATTGCCGAGGGTGCTTGAAAAGACAGAAGACTCGGGGAACGCAGATTCCGCTCACGGAGACCTCTGTGCTTAAGCCTGCTGCTTCATTTGTCCCTGGGTTCAGTTATCACAATGTAAACAGGGGATAATTCTTCCTACAGGACTGTCAGAAAAACAATCTGTTAGAAATTGTAGTCATCCTACAGTAAAGAAGGGCTGGTAAACATGTACACAGGTGGCTGAGAAAAAAACCCCCACCCTCAAAGCCCCAAAGCAAAGTCAGTTCTGAGCGTGCACACCGCCCACGTAACCCCAAATCCACTTCCAAAACTCTCTTTAAATAATCTTTTGGGACACTGCTTCGCGCTTCTTCATCTGAACGGAGTGAATCACCCGTGTTTGCTAGAAATCCAAAGCGATAGCACGCATAAAAACCATCCTTCTGGATTAAAGTCACTTTGGGAAGAGACTGTAAAAGGCTGTCTGCTGGGATTGTGTTAGAGGTCCGCTGGACACCCCACCGTTGGATTTGTATGTGCGCGGAAAGCTTTGAAAAATGACTAGAGAGAGAAAGAAATACTCTGAGGAATTGGCTGATAACAGAGTCTTAAATTCTAGATACAGAAGGAAGAACAAATACTAACAGCAGGTCCCTGTAAGTCCGGGATGTAAAAGCCGACAGGCTTCTTTACAAAATAGGCGCTGAGCAAACAAGAGGTGATTCTGCTGTCGACTTTCGGCAAATACCGAGGATGTTGTAATAAAAGCTGCTCGTGATCACTCAATTCCAGCCTATTTTCCACAAATTGCTTCAGATTAAGCAAAATAAAAGCGGCTCTGCGAGGTTTTCAATTTCAAAAAGAAAAGTTGAGGTAATTAAAGGAACTGGTTTGTGAAGCTGACGGTGCTGAATGGCTGAAAGGCTCCAACGAGAAGACCTTGAAACCAAAGAAGAAAAGCCATCTGCCATTTGTGTCCTTAATAAAGGAGGCGAATAAAAAGCACGTGTAGGGAAGCAATGAGAATATGCTGGAGAACGGAGATAGTCATGGTCAAGCCCCCAGACTCAATGCAGATGCTGTCGTGTTATTGAGCAAGAGGAGAGCGTGGAATGTAAGGGTGAAGGCAGGGTGGACTACGAGAAAGTCTGCCTGCAATTTCCCCAGCCAGGAGAACATCAACCGCACTGCTCGGTGCCTTCTGTTCCAGGCTGCCGAAATGTTGAGGCCACTTGCAAGGACTTCTAACAGGTCTACACAATCTATTCAGAAATAAAAGCTTTAGAAGTGCTGGAATGAACCTCCTCATCCCACAGCCCATGTTTGACAATGCCAAGGGCTGGAACCCTCTGCTGGGAGGCCAGGCTGGGACACTTGGGCTTGTGCAGCCTGCAGAAGAGAAGCCTCCATGGAAACCTTCTGGGGGCCTGTCAGGGCTTCCAGGGGCCTGTCAGAAAGATGGGGCCAGACTTTGGAGCAGGGCCTGTTGGGACAGGACAAGGGGGGATGGTTGGAAACTGCAAGAGGGAGCTTGAGCCTGGAGAGAAGGGAGAACTTGTTGGTGCTGAGGGTGGGGAGAGGCTGGCCCAGGTTGCCCCGAGAGGTGGTGGCTGCCCCATCCCTGGCCCCATTGCAGGGGAGGGTGGCTGGGGCTCTGAGCAACCTGCTCCAGTCGCAGATGTCCCTGCTCCCTGCAGGGGGGTTGGACTTAATGACCTTCACAGGTCCCTTCCCACCCAAACCAGTCTATGACTCTATAACTCAACGATTCTGTGATCCAGTGTCTGATGTTCTCATGTAACCACACGGCATCCCATCAATACCAGCCTTCATCAATCAGTCCCCACGCTGTGGAGACCTCTACGCAGAGTACCTCTGCTCCAGGAAGGAAGGCGAGAGGCGGCCGCACTCAGGGAAGCCACAGCTATCAATTGCAGACAAGACTTGAGAACAGAGTCGGCATCGAAACATAAAAGGCAGGGAAATGCAGAGTGTAAAGAGCACCGTGAGATCAAAGTTACATTGTGCTAAAATAGCTTGGCACCCATCTTTGATAAAACAACCGGCTTCTTTTGACAAAAAGGCAGTCGGTCTCACTTCTCGGGGATTTTAGCAAAGCGAGACGAAATCCGGGGGCTATGAGGAAAGAGGGAAAATGGGGATCGATAAAGAGAGCGGTGAGATCGATAAGAAACACTAGTGTGCATTAAGTGCTGCAGGTTTTTTAAAAAGCATCATTAGGAAGTTAAATAACAATAAATAATTGTCACCATTTTGAGCACAAGCTATTTCAAGGCTTGACTTTACTATAATTTTCCAAAATTATTAACATTTATATATATATATGTATATATATATCTAAGCAGTACAGGCCAGCTGCCAAAATCGCCCACTAAAATAGGGAAACAGTTGCCAGCTGCAGCTTTTTCCCTGTGCAGAAAAGACACTTCCTTCTTTCCACAGTTCACTCAATCCCCTTATTAGTTCATAAGAAACAGAGAAACCAACTCCAAGCTGAATGATTATGAAAATAGTTCTTAACATGAAAAGCTTCTATGTTTTTTTTTCCATACCTGCAGGATTCTTAAGTGTATTTGCAAAAGCACAAGACCGGAAATCCTGAGTCTGATCCCTCATTACTGAAGTCAACCCCATTGCGTAATCCCATTAATACACTTATCGGGCTCGATCTTCACAGTCCTCAGGTTTGTAGCCCCTGTTACACAATTCCCATTAGAAGGCTATTCAAGAACCTCCCTTGGTTTGAAGCCATTCTGCTCATTTCCAACCTAAACTTATTCAGAGCCATTTGTTCTCGTGCCAGAATTGTCATTTCACTTAAATAACTCTTCTCCCTCTCTGGTATTTATGCCGGTGTATTTATAGAGAAGAAGTATCATTTTTCTCTGCCTTTTTTTTTTTGTCACTGCCTTACCCATCCAGGCTCCTTTAATTGTTTTGTGAACCAGCTTCTCTGTTCTCCAGATCGTTTCTAGTCGACATCCTTCCCTCCACCTTTTCCAGCAGAAATCCATCTTTCCCCTACGCGGACACGGAACGCACGGCACATTTTAAACAACGTCTCACTAAAACCTGTTGCAGTGGCACTCACATTTCTTGGTCACTCGTGGCAATAACATGGCTGACAAATCTGATCCCAGGACGTGTCTTTGTCATTGGGACATCAGAAATATTCTAGGATTAATGAATACATTCCCATTCCGTACAGAAAACCCAACTTTCTATCTGAGCATGCATTACATGAGCTCGCATTTGCTTACAGGCAAATTGTCCTGAAGTCATTCATTCTGCTGATGGCATGTCCTACTTTTCCTCTTTTGATGACATTTCCAAATCCCATTAATTTCTGCTGTATCGTAACAACAATTAACACTGATCTGGAGCCTACTTCTTGAGGAACACGGTTGCTGACTTGCCTTCCAAAACCATCCCACCTTTTCTCCTGTGACTACTGGATTTATTGATGCAAACCAGCGAGCAAAATAGTTCAATTCTGATCGATTTAGACTGTCTTGCTTTCCATTTTTTGACTTTTTTTTTTTTTGTCTTAGCAAAAGGCTGGTGGAGAACAACAAAGGCATATCCCTCTGTAAATCGGGCCTTTGGCTAAACCGGAAAGCTGTCCTATTTTTACAGTTAGGCATTTGTAAAAATTAATAAACTATGCAAGTCAACATATTTTATGTTAAAAATGGTAAATGAAGTTTCTTAATGACTAGTCTGACTTTAATTGTACTTGGGATTTATGTCACAAATTAAAAGAACAATTAGAATGCAGCAAAAAAGGCATGTAAAACTGGTAGTTAAATAAAATTAAGCTAAATGTGCTGAATACATAGTTTAAATTAAAACAAACTGGTTTGTTGTACAAAGGAATTCTGCAGCCTATAAATAGAACCAATTTCTATCCATTCAGCATGTCTTCAGGTTTTCAGAACTTGAAACAATTAATTTCTGTTCTCATGCAAAGGAAGGGCTGATGCTCAAGGAAAAATAAATGTGGCAAAACCTACTTCATTAAATATTTTCTTTTAACCCAGATCACTTCCACCATTCGGTTGCCTGTGCAGTTGTGCCCGTGTTGTTAGGAGGATGAAATGAGAGCAGCATCAGCGAGTAAAGGTGGGCAGGGTGGAGCAGAACCACTTCTGCAAACTGTAGCCTTGTCTGAAATTCTTGTGGAAGTATGTTCATGGGTGTAGGTTTGGAGCAGACTGAGCTGATGTAGACTGCACTTTTTGCAGGCATATAATGTTTTAGGTGGGAAGGGACCTTTCAAGGTCATCAAGTCCAACCCCCCTGCAGGGAGCAGGGCCATCTGCAACTGGAGCAGGTTGCTCAGAGCCCCAGCCAACCTCCCCTGCAATGGGGCCAGGGATGGGGCAGCCACCACCTCTCGGGGCAACCTGGGCCAGCCTCTCCCCACCCTCAGCACCAACAACTTCTCCCTTCTCTCCAGGCTCAAGCTCCCTCTTGCAGTTTCCAACCCTCCCCCCTTGTCCTGTCCCAACAGGCCCTGCTCCAAAGTCTGGCCCCATCTTTCTGACAGGCCCCTGGAAGCCCTGACAGGCACCCAGAAGGTCTCCCTGGAGCCTTCTCTTCTCCAGGCTGCACAGGCCCAAGTGTCCCAGCCTGGCCTCCCAGCAGAGGGTTCCAGCTCTCCCAGTATTGCTGTGGTCCCATGAACTTCACTGGGCAGTTGCATTTGCACTGTCCCACGCTGGCACTGGTGGTGGCAGGACGGTAGAGCAAGACATTCAAGGAGTGCAGGAATTGTTACCTCAGTCTGAGCTCTGGAAAGTTGCTTCAGCCTCCTTACTGGTATAGGAACTAATGATATTCTCCAAGTCTTCTTCCTGCACCAGTCCTGAAGTGCTTTGAGATCCTCCACCAGATGGCAAATGCTCGTGTTTAATCAATACTAGTTCTGGCTCCCAAGAGAGCAAGAACAAACAGTAACTTGTCCTTCCAATTACAGCAATGTTCCAGTGAAGCCACTGTGTATGTCAAGTTTTAAATTCAATCAAATTTAAAGATTAAGAAAAATCCTCCCCTTCTTCCACCAGTGACAGAACAGTGCTACCTTTTGCATTTTTTTTTTAATTAAAAAATAGGTTGAACTTTAGGAGCGTTATTGCACTTGAAGCAGTAGAAGAAGCTGAATAAAGTGCATCATAAAAAGATGCCACTGGGATCACTTAAAGCCAACAAAATTGAAAGCATTTCAAAGGAACGAAGCCAAAAACACAGAACCAGATTTAAACTCGGCGTATGCTGTGGCAGGAGGCCAGCGGAAGAAGAACTTGCTAGAGGAGTAAGGAGAGGGAGGGCTCCCTGCAGCCCACAGATCAGGTATGATGGGCCAGATAACTGGGTGTCACCAACTGGCACAGCTGGGATGAGTTCAACGAAGCGGTGCCAATTCCGACTTGCCGAGGCTCCGTCCTGGCGCATCTAAACTCAGCTGTAAAAAGTTCTCAGCGTCTTAAGCCAGGCCATTAATAAACATTGAGCTGTTATACACCACTTGCCATCTTCAAAGCGCCTTAAAACCAATGACTAATCCTCACAACCACCTCCTTAGGTGCAGGAGCTGTTTATAAAGATGGGAACAAAGGCAAAACGGTGAAGCCGTTGGCAACAGCTCCTAAAAAGCAATTTTTTAATACCAGCCAAACACGAGGCAGAAATTCAGGGCTCCCAGTCACGTAGCCCCTTTATAGAATTTCCCTCGTGTGTCTTTGACAGCAGGAGATGTCTATAACCTAAAATACTTCCCCTCAAAACCTGAAAGCTCATACCTCAAGTTACTTCTAGTTTAGCAGTGACTAATGAAGACACCATCCCCGGAGCAATTTCAAAGATGTGGTGCTGAGGGCCATGGGTCAGTGGTGCCCTGGCAGGGATGGGGTAACAGCTGGACTCACTGATCTGAAAGGTCTCTTCCAATCAAAATGATTCTGTGATTCCCAGGTGGGTGTAAGACTGATTTTGTATCTTCTCTACACAGGCAGGGATTGGCAGAGCAGCAGAGGAAGTAAAACGGGTGAGGTGACGGCACGATGGAGATCAACAGGAAGTTTTGGCTTCTGACTTGCATTTCAGCTGATGTGGTTTAACTAAAGAAAAAAAAAAAGCAGCTGAGCCTACTCACTAGAAGGTTCGTAAATCACGACTCCTAGATTTGCTTCTCCACCCCGGTTTTACCTTCAGCAAGTAAAATTACCTTAAAATTCACCAAAAGGTTATGAAAAATAAAGTCAGGTTTATAACAAACTCGAGTAAGAAAGGCAATCTGGATGTACAGAACAACTCCGTTACTAACGCTCTGCTCAGCAGAGGTCTCCAGAGGAGACCTGAGCGGAAAAACATATTTTAACAAAATGCCAGAAAGAAGAATAAGTTACTAAAGAGAGAATAAACCCAACACACTTGTGTTCCTAAGCACCTCAATAACATTATCAATAACCCCAGATGCATCCTCTCCACACACGCAGCGGCGACAATTGACTCAAATGGATGACACTTGTGGAACGTGCCCATTTGACTCCGTGAGCTGAAGCCGATAAAAATTTAAAGATTGGTCTTCCTTGATATTTGTATGTTAATAGACACAGCTTTAGGGAAATTGTTGCGACTCAACCTACAATTCATTCTGTGCCGTCAGTGACATTCAAGTGCCTGCCAGCAATTTTCATACCGCTCGCCGTCTATCTTCCAGGCTGTCAGCAATCTGATGCATTATCTCTTTCTGCAAAAAATCTGTTGTGGGAACCAGGCAGACTTTCCTTTGCTTCAGATAGGCAGCAGTACAGCTGACTCATCCTCTTTTTCTTTTTTTCCCCCTCCTGATTTGTATTGCTTCCTTCTCAACTTAATTTTAGTTACACAAGGAGAAAAGGTCTGGCTACATGTATGTTATAACGTGAGTGCGTGTGCAAGGGACAGCAAGAGAAAGAACGAGGTTTTAATCTCCACCTATTTATTCCCCTTGCTAACAGTTCCTTTTGCTTCATCTCCTTGAAGGCATTTTATTATTAAAATCAAATCAATTCTCCTTTTCTCTTGCTTTTGTTGAAAGCAAACAATAGGAGTTGTGAGAAACGCAGCTAGGAGGAAATGTTCACCATCTGGAGTCCTTGGACCTGCTGAAGTCTTTTGCTCTATAGGCAGAGAGCTACACCTCCAACTGAGCCGCAGGTTTCCCTGGCACCAGCCAGTTTCTACCAGGGCAAGTTTTGCCCAAACCACCACCGCATTTAAACTTCAAAGACATTTTACTGCAGACAAGAAACCACCATCCACGGGCCTGGGGTTTACCAGGGCAACAAAGGGGCCGCACTCAGCCTCCGCTTCATAGATCTCATGATGGAAACAGCTGGAAGAGCTCTCCCTCATGGGGACTGCCTGGTATCCACTCACACAAGCTGGAGCTGCACCTCTCCCCGAGGCTCAGGAAGTACCTGGGCTACCCCTTGTGCCTGCCTGCCTGTTTTTCATTAGCTTAGGCAACCTTAATTACCCTTGCAGACCTGTATCTCTTCGTCAGGCTCGGCTGAAACAGGCCGACAGGTTCAGAAGCTCTTGGGGTGGTGCAAACACACACCCCTATGGGGTGATAAGAAACCTGGATGAGACTGAGTCTCATTTTGTAAGAAAACAACACGGATGTTGATCGCAAGGACGAAACAAGGGAGTCTGGTCGTGGATCCGAGCGGAGATCCTGAGCAGTGAACTACCCACAGCGAAGTAACCAAAAGATTTAGGTGTAGCCACCCAGAGAAATCAGTATTTGGATGTACTCAGGAACGTTTAAAACACCACATTCATAAAGACACCTCTATCCCAGCTTCTTTCTTCAAGACTGATGAAGGGCTGCATCAGCCAGCACTAGAGCTGCCTAGGTCTAGATGCTGCCAAGATCCCAGGGCAGCTGGTGCCAGACAGGACCACTCTGGGCAGAAGCAGAGGTTGCACCAAGCTCCCAGATTGCTTCACCGCTGAGTCTGGGGTTGGACCACAGAAACATGGGAAGAACAGAGCTGAGATGGACCAAAAAAGACTATCCCTTTACTCCAGGCTGCACAAAGTTTTACTTATGTCATTTTGTTTATAGATGTCCACCCAAGGTTCTCCAAAATCTCTTCAGAGTATGGTTACGTCAGGCTCAGGTCTCTGACAAACCATGCAGACGAAAAGCTCTAACTCATTAATCCCTCTGCTGGGAGGCCAGGCTGGAAGAGTTGGGCTTGTGCAGCCTGGAGAAGAGAAGGCTCCAAGGAGACCTTCTGGGGGCCTTTCAGGGCTTCCAGGGGCCTGTCAGAAAGATGGGGCCAGACTTTGGAGCAGGGCCTGTTGGGACAGGACAAGGGGGGATGGTTGGAAACTGCAAGAGGGAGCTTGAGACTGGAGAGAAGGGAGAAGTTGTTGGTGCTGAGGGTGGGGAGAGGGTGTCCCAGGTTGCCCCGAGAGGTGGTGGCTGCCCCATCCCTGGCCCCATTCCAGGAGAGGCTGGTTGAGGCTCTGAGCAGCCTGCTCCAGTTGCAGATGGCCCTGCTCCCTGCAGGGCGGGTTGGACTAGATGACCTTGAAAGGTCCCTTCTCACCCAAACCATTCCAGGTTTCTGAGATATGAAAAACCAGAGCCATTAACAGCAGTGCATCTCTGGTCCAGGCTCTCCTCTTGACGGGCCCTCAACATAACACAAAACACAACAGAGCGATGAGCAAAAAAAAGTCCCCAGGTGGCCAAAGATTCATTACAACAGGCAGAATCATTCTCTTCATCCTCTTTCCAGCCCCCACTTAATTGAGTAGCCTGGTAAATTGATGAATTACAGTTAAATGATCTCCCCGTGATGCCTCTTGCTGATGAATGAAGAACACCCTGCCAGAGCCTCCTGATTTCAGGTGATGGATTTGAGCCCGGGCTGCAACACAATTCCTCGTGACTGACAAGCTCAGCTGTTTTCACTCTTAATCTTGATATTATTTGATTGAATAAATCCAAGGTCATAATTTCCTAGGTGGATACGGTTGTTCAAAATACCACCAGCCCTCCAATTACTTTTAACTGCATCAAAAAAAAAAAAAACAACCAAACAGGTGAAGAATATTTCTGTAAGAGCTGGTAAGATCTCAGCTTTGCTACTGGGAAATATCTACACCCAAAACACACCTCTGCTGGAGCACGAACGAGCATCTGCGAAGTGACATTTGTCATCTTACGGCCCAAAGCTCTCATCATCCAAACCTCGGGGACACGGACTCCTGAGGACTAACACTTCTCATGTTCAGCCCCAGTTCAGATTTTTTTTGCTTTATTTTCCTGTTGGAAGTTTGATAGGAGGCCATTTGGCTAAAGGAGAGCGGTTTGGAGCCACGGGAAGAGGGGAAAGGATAACTATTAATCTGCACCATTTTCTTTCAGCACATACGAACACTATAAGAGGGAGGCACCTTAAAATCCTCACGCTCGAGCCTTAGGAAACACTTTCGGGATGCAAACTGGTTTTTCCTTCTTATTTTCTTCTCCTTCAAAAGGCATAAATGGGAGCAAAACCTTCTCCAACTCAGCTGCACGGAACTTTCACACAGACCTCTGCACAGCATCAGCCAGATTGAAAGATGTTGTGTCATGTGTGAAATATTCCGGCGCTTTATTGTGCAAGCTCCTAATTATTAATGTCTAGGCGCCGTATTTCCACAGCGAGATTTACGACGGCGCTTCGAGTGGTGGATTTGAACCAGTTTTCCCTCAAATCTACAGATGGGCGACCACAGAAATGCTTTTTATCCTCTCAACTTCTGTAGTCGCTGGTGCGGAAAGACCCCCAAGGAACAAACAAGCCCCTCAAAAGTGAAATCTGGGTAAAAAAATGTCCTTCTCTGCTTCCACCACTACCACAGGAGCAAAACTGTCTCTTAAACAGCACCACATTGTCCCTTGGGGACAATACAACCGGATCTTTGCAAAATTTCACTGTCATATCTGCATTTAGGGGATATAAACCTCACCACTGCCCGTCTTCTTCCCTCCCACCAAAGCTTCCCAGACCAGCTTCAGAAGCGGGACCGCAGCAGGAACAGGACACAGATGGTCCCTTGGGATCAGGAGGAAGGAGACAGCCGATGGAAAAGCCAGTGGCTGCGCGTAACCCTTGCGGAGGGAGCCAGAAGCCGTCCCCACCGCACAATAGAAGGAAACGCTCTCGCTGAGCTGGCTGCAGTCTGTGCCTTCAAAACCAGCAGCCGGGGATGGAAAAGTCTGGCAAAGGAGAAGCTGAAAACGTCTGGGGGTAAAGGGTTTCACTTCTGCATATCATTTCCATAGCAAACCAAAAAGGAAAAAAATTAAGTCTGGAAATTAAGCTGATTTTGGAGGTAAAGGCGTGATTGGAAAGTCAAATGAAGCTAATCCCTCTGAGCACGATACGTTGGAAAAACCTGTAGGGTAAGCAACCAGTAGCCAGACCACTGGCACACGCCGCTCTTACTGATCTAACAGGGGTTAAAAACCAGTCCTGTTTCTATATTTCGAAATACATGTGTGCATCTGGACGCGCTGCATCACTTCTTCTGCAAATATAAAAAGAAAAACCAGCATCTTTTGGCTCCAGGATGTAGGATTTTTTAAAAAAAACCACAACAAACCTCCGCATGTGCTACTGCAAGAGCTGCAATAAACAAGGACCACTGGTACCCCTGAGTTCTAGGTGCTTGCAACAGGCAGGACAACGGGATTTCACTGTGCTTTGTTTCCTCAGAAATGCGTGCCCTCTTCTCAGGAGATGCAGGATCTGAGGCTCTGACACTTCTCTGCTCTGATTCACACGCTGCCATAAAGCAGCCATGTGATGGCATCTGCATCGCTCACTCGATCACGTACCTTCGGTGCTCATCTTGCCGGTGCTGGGAAAGAGGATTTGAGGAGGGGAGAAGTGCTTTCCTTGCCCGCACGCAGCAGGCAGCGCAAGCCGCGGCTTTGCTGGGTTTGCCTCAAGGCCTCACCGGGGAAAAATAGGGAAATAAATAAAATAAATGTGTTCCTACCTCCATCCCACATCCACCAAGGGCAGCTTTTCAGCTGGTTTTCTCCACCCAAACTTGGCAAAGCAACTTACATTAAAAAAAAAAAAAAAAAAAAAGGAATTCCAACCGCTCTGCTTTCGGAATATATTTGAAATTAAAAGGAAGTAAACCTTGCCCCACCATCTCCCTGCACTTTACTCCCAGCCAGCCTCAGAAAAGGTGGAAGGCAAACATTTTCTTGAGGTTCATTCTACCTCCAAGTGGTTGTTTTCAAAGTCTGTAGTTTGGGGTCGTTTTTTTCAAGTTTAAGCTCTGGCACATCGCATTTTCTTCCTTTTGGGGAATAAACAAGAGGAGCAGCAGCCCAGCAGGTAATGAAACATTCTCCTCCAACCCTAAAAGTACAGAGTTGAGACCACAGAGGTGACAAAGCAGAGAAATTAACACCTTAGAGGACGCTAATGACACGTGGGAGCGGCGCTTTCCAGCGGGCCGGCAGCTTTGGCCTCGTCTCCTACTCTGGCAGCTCTCGGCGAACGTTCACAGCCCCACCTGCCAGACCCATGCACGGGATTGCTGCTCATGCTCTCTCCCTGCCATGTCTTCACCACCCACAGCTGGGATGGATGCTGCTCCTCAGCCTCTTCCCCGCTGCGGTCGCTGAGCGAGAGGGGCTGCGACTCTTTATGCACTTCAAAAGTGGGTGATTTAGCAAGAAAAAAACAAACCTGCAGCTGCACGTGTGGGTCTTCATCCCCACGGCATGACCCAGCTTGGGTTGTCTCGTGTTGGACAAAGACGATACTGGAGAGGACCGGCTATGTCTCCTGGCCCTCTCGGTATTTTATTCATCAAGGGCGCAAACAGGACCACAGGCTGGGTCAGACTAAAGGTCCTCTCCTCTGCTGGGCTGGCTCCAGTGGAGACATGGTGTAAGAACAACAGGTTTCCCCTTGCACATCCTCCCAGCATGGCTCACTTGAACCTACCCAGCTGACATACATGTCCATGCTGGCTCCTTTGAGATGAGGCAGGAGAAAAGCAGCTCCATATGAACCACATTTTCAAAGCATCTGGTGTGGAACTTCATCCCTGGAAGTGTTTAAGCTCAGGCTGGATGAGGCTTTGAGCAACCTGCTCTAGTGGGAGGTGCCCCTGCCCATGGCAGGGGGTAGAGCAAGATGACTTTGAAGATCCCTTCCAACTGAAGCCATTCTATGATTCTATGAAGCCGAGGCTTCTAACTCCTGCCCAGCCTGCAGAAACAGCTCCACCAAAACCAAGATTCAAAAGAGACAGAAGATTTACAGCAAACAAGAACAGGCCTGGAGTTGACAGCTTCAACGCCTGGTGCCAGGGCTAAGCCTCCTTTCCAGAGAAGTTGTGTCTCATCAAGCGCAAGCCTTGACTGCATGCTCTCCCAGGCCAAGACATGCCCAACGGCTCCTCCTGGGGCAGCTCGGCCGGTGACTAACGACGCATGAGCTCACGTCTCCACCGTGGCATTTCTCCTAGTGCCTGCGCATACAATCATGGAATTGTTCTGGCTGGAAGAGACCTTGGAGATCCTGGAGTCCCAATGCTGCCCCATCATTGCCAGGGCACCCCTGAGCCCTGTCCCTCAGCACCACAGCTCCACGCCTTGGAAACCCCTCCAGGGAGCAGGGGGACTCCAGCCCTGCCCTGGGCAGCCTGGCACACGCCTGGACAAAGGGCAAGAAATTCTTCCTCAGCTCCAACTGAAACCTCCCCTGGGGCAACTCCAGGCCGCTTCCTCTTGTCCTGCTGCTTGTTCCTTGGGAGCAGAGCCCGACCCTCCCTGGCTCCAAGCTCCTGAATGTCAGGGAGTTGTGGAGAGCCAGAAGGTCTCCCCTGAGCCTCCTTTGCTCCAGGCTGAACAAGTCCAGCTCCCTCAGCCGCTCCTCCCCACACTCCTGCTCCAGACCCTTCCCCAGCTCCGGTGCCCTTTTTTGAACCCATTCCAGCACTTGAAAGTCCTTCCTGTAGCAAGTGGGCAACTTGTACAAAGCCAACTGGATTCCCTTCCCTCTGAGACCCCATCGCTCTACCAAAAGCTGTCAAAATTCATATGAAGAGTTATCAGAGATGGACAACAAACAGCATCTCAATAAGCTTCCTGGCTTTGGGGAGCTACCACCAATGACAGCCACCACCGCCTTCACCGGCTGTGCACAGACCTTCAGGCGTACCAAGTACCAAACCCTGCCCGTGCCTGCCAACCATGCCCATAACCTTCACCTTCAGAGCTGAATTTTCCCCGTTCCAGTTCGTCTCTGCTGGTTTATTAATCGCCTACAGAAATTCCGGGGAGCGCGGCTTTTTTAGGAAGGTGACAACATACAGTCATTCAATAAAATATAAACACCTCATCCATACTTAACAGCAGGTTGGATCTGCACTAGTTTCATTCCCTTTCTTCAAGGCGATTTGCAATTTCTTTGGTTGCTTTTTGGGAAGAGAGAATGCAGGGGAGGGCTGACTTACTGCTTAATCTCATTTTTGATCTATTATTAAATGCCTGCTTTCTCTTTTTTTTTCCCTTTTTTCTTTTTTTGTACCCTTTCTCTAGGAAGCCAGAAGCCCCTGCAGAAATTACAGCCAGAAAGAAAGGTGAATTGTGAAATGAAAGCCGGGAAAGAAAGAATTGCTTGAGCTTTTTTTTATTTTTCCAGAGTTTTCTCATTTTCAGCTAGAAGAAATCTCTACAGTGCCAGGCAAGTAAAAGAAAAGAATGCTGAAAGTGACAGAAATGCAAAATAACGGCCTCGATCCCACCGCTGACATAGGTGGCCAAACCCCTCCGGTTGAGGCCGGCACGTGTGTCCCCACGGGACTCCTTCACGGACTCACTTTTCAAATACCAAGGCATTGACATTTCCTCGCCTTTTTCCCAGCATTAGTAACTCTCTAGCAAATCCCCAGGCTCGGGGAACGTTGTTTAGGTACCTCAAAGCCACGCAACTCAGATTTGCAAACCGATGCCAAAGCCAGCACTCAGTGAAAGCCCGGGACAGGACGGCAGAGCACGAGGCCAGCGGCATTCAAGGCATCCAGGAACATTCTATTTCTTTATTTATTTTTAACCATTTTTATCCAGCATCTTCAAAAGGTTTGTTGAGACTGTAGCAAAACACAATCCCTGCCAGGAGCTTACGCAAACCTGTAGCACGCGGCCCGGCAGAAAGTGCTGCAAAGGCGCAGCAGCATTTAGCGCCCACCGCCTGCGCTTTAGGAGGCCTTTTAATCGCTTTTTGATTATTTCATGACTTTATTCTCCCCCATTGCTTTACACCTGCCCTGCCACCCAGTGCCTGACCTCCCTGGCCCCAGCTTGTGGGGACACATTTGGTTTTGAGCTCCTAGAGCCAGACCAAGAAGCAAAGCGGTTCCCAGGTGGTTTCTTTGCTCTCTGCAACCGCTTTACCGGGGTCAGTGCTGGCAAATGGCTTCACGTTGATCCAGGGGAGCCTCACTGAAGGAATTCCCACCGAGAAGCAGGAAGACACGTCCAACAGCAGCTCTAGTGTGCTCTGAAGGTGGATCGGTTTGTTCCTAAGGTGGGTCACGGTTGATGGGGGCCCTGAACACCCTGCACCCATCTTGTGTTTTTTCATCGCCCCTTTTCCCTCCTTTCGGTCCCTTGACATCGCGAGAAGCGATTCCTTCTTCTGCCGTATTTGCAGAAACAAGAAGTTCCTCCTCATTTGGCACCAGGATTCATTTCCACCTCCCAGCCAGCTCCGAGCAGAAGCGAGCGTCGCTTCGCTGCCAGCTCCCGCTGAGCGCTGGATGTGCACCTCGCCGGGCCGGCCGTTTGGCTGGCGAGCCGACGATCCCCGTGTGAAACTGGGATGCCCATATTGGAGCTCCCAGCGCCCCCGGCGAGCCCCTCCCCTCCCTTTCTAGGCTGCCACGCGCTCCGAGAGCGTTGACCTCCAGCCAAGCCTTGCACAAAAACCATCCCTCGGCAGCCCCAGGGAAGGGCAAACGCTCCTTAGCATTTCCTATTAGTTTTATTAATTAATTAAAGCATTTCCTTTTCATTTCCTACGATAACCATTGCCTTACTAAAGAATACGAAGAGATCAATCCCCTAACCATCAGGAATGCAGGGAGTCCTACACACCAACACTATTTTTTGGGGAGAAAAAGCAGGTTTTAAAGTGCCTTTATTTTCAACAAATGGCCCAGGCAAGCGGCTGAAGATTTTGCAGCAGAACTGGACAAGTTCAGACCTATTTGGGAGGAAAAAGCACCCCCAGGCCACGTTCTGTGGTGAACCCTCTGGTTTTTCCAGGGTTATACAGAAAGGGCAGGGAGGCAGCACGCAGCCCTGAGAGCAGCCAGGCAAGCTGCCACCATTGCTTTCTGCCCCAGTCCCAACTGGACAACCCAGTACCTCTTCTCTCAGAAAACCCAGTGGATGTTTGGGAAAGAAATCAAGGAAACTGCAAGTCCAGAAAGAACTATAAAATCATAGAATCATTCTGCTTGGAAGAAACCTTCAAGATCACGGAGTTCAACCGTTTCCCCATCCCTGCCAGGGCACCCCTGAGCCCTGTCCCTCAGCACCACAGCTCCACGCCTTGGAAACCCCTCCAGGGAGCAGGGGGACTCCAGCCCTGCCCTGGGCAGCCTGGCACACGCCTGGACAACCCCAAAGGGCAACAAATTCTTCCTCAGCCCCAACTGAAACCTCCCCTGGGGCAACTCCAGGCCGCTTCCTCTTGTCCTGCTGCTTGTTCCTTGGGAGCAGAGCCCGACCCTCCCTGGCTCCAAGCTCCTGAATGTCAGGGAGTTGTGGAGAGCCAGAAGGTCTCCCCTGAGCCTCCTTTGCTCCAGGCTGAACAAGCCCAGCTCCCTCAGCCGCTCCTCACACGTCTTGTGCTCTAGGCCCTTGGTAGGGAGCAGTCAGCAGCTGTCTACACCCTGTGCAGCAGCCACCAGCACCCATTCTCCTCTCCCTGTCAAAAGGCCACCAGGACCCTGTCCTGGTCCTGCTATGAGTAGCACACACCATCAAACCTTCTGATTATTTCCAGCCAGCTGCTCCCAGGACCCATCAGAGGAAAACTACAGATGTAATAAAGACAAATAGTGACACAGGACTGGAAACTCTCCTCTCCTTCCCAAGGCAGACCAGAGAAATAAATGAAGGAAGCAACTGTGAACCTTCAATTCCAACCCACGCAAGAACCACAAAATCCTTTTTGGGAGCCCCAGTGATCAAATCACAGGTGCCACAAAGACTGAGGTTGGTGACACGGGAGCAGAGGTTCCCTGACCCATGCTGGATACCAGGGATTCAAGTTTCTGGGTAGGAGCAAAGTTGGAAAAAGCCTGTTCCCACAGATGTGTTTCTCCTAAAAAAACCAAAGCTGGACATCACCACAACACGCGGGACCCAAGTGCCACCTCCTTTCTCCATCTGCAGCCTAAATCCCCTCTTCCCTCCCCCTAAACTCAGCACAAAGGAGCCAAATCAAAGCAAATGTCTACGTTTGGCATTACCTGCCACACATCACTCTTTTCTACAGGGACAACTGCATTTCCATCCTCCCTCCCCCTCGAGCACGAAGTCAAACACATACCAAAGAAAAGAAAGCCACAAACGCTGAGAAATCAGGACTGAAGCTGAAGGTACCTCTTGAAGAAAAAAAAGGGTCCTCCTGGGGAAAAATCCACCTGGGTTTCTCCATTCCCTCACGTGACCTCCAATTTCACTTCCCCTGCATTCATTTATATAGAAACGGGAGAGCACACGCGGTTCAAAACCCCCTGCGCGCTGGAAATGCTCTGACTAATGGATGGGAACCTGCGCAGCGTGTAAAAATCTTCCCTCTCTCTCCTGATGCACCAGCATTTTGCCTGCACTTTAGCCGCTGGCACCTACAGTTCCTCTGCTTTCTTACAAGCCAATGGGATACAATTCCCAAATCACACTCATTCGAAGTCTGGGACGCGGATTCTGCGCTGGCATCGCTGCAAAGAAGCCACAGGCTCCCCCCCAGCCCAGGGAGTCAGTGGGCTCGCATCCCCCCTCAATTTTTTTGGGAAGGGCACATTGGAGCACAATACAACATTTCATTTTATTTTTTTCCACTAATATCCCACTTTCCCCAGCACCCCGGGTCTTTGCCATCTACCTGGATGGCACAAGGCGACGTCTCCTTGCACGTCCCGCGCCTCAGCCCCGTCGCTCCTGCGCGCACGCTGCCCATCCCGCATCGCTGGGACTGCACAGGCTCTTCCAGCAAGGAGAAAGCTCCTGCTGGAGGTTTCCGTGCTGGCAACTGGGAAGATTTACAGCCCCCTATAAATTACATGTACCAGCACCTGCAGCCCCAAAGCCCAAGCTCAGTTCCTGCGGGAAAGGCACATTCCGCCACTCACTGGGATGCTCCAGCTCCTGGATCCAGCCAGGTCTGCAGCAGTGGGAACGGGCAGGGAAAAATACCCGTGCTTTGGGAGTTTCTAGCACCCTTTCCAAGGACAAAAATAACGCCTCACCTACAGCATCCTTTACCTCCCGAGCCACGAAGCCGGCACGCATCCCTCAGTGGAACGCGCGGCCCTGGCTGACGCGCGGCCGCTGGCGGGTCAGCCGCGCTCACACTTTCCACGTCCGCAGCATCTCTCAGCCTGGTCCTGAGCTGCTTCGTGGGGATGGGGTGGGAGGAGAAACCTCACAAAACCCCTCCCCAAGGAGAAACACCCAAAGAAGAGCACGTGGCAGCAGCCTCCGTAGCGAGCGAGGTTTGCGGAAGAGAGCAGAAGTCGGGGTTTTTATTTTTCCCTCGGCCACTGAGACGTGTTTGAAGGCGAAGGTTGGATGTGGAAACATTTGTGGCCGTAAGGAGCCCAGACTGCCCAGAGCAGCGTGGAAAACAAAGAGACCCACCCCCTGCATGATGAAATACAAGTTTATTTGCTTTAGCCAGTGTCCAACTTCCCTCCCTGGAACAGAAAAAAATCCTTAACGCTGCAAAGCAACGGGGCTTTTCAGCAAGACGGAGGCTTTTAACCAACTGACCGACCCCAAACACAATCTGAGGGAGCTGGTGAGTCCCGAGCACCTCCAGCTCCGTCCCACTAAGGGGGAACCAGGCAAAGAAGAGAAACTTGGGGCATCCTGACTTCTCCAAGCCCTCCTCCTCTCCCTGCGCTCTCCTGTTTTCACATCCCAAGAGGAGAGTTACCGCAGCCGAGCGATGGAGCGGTACTGCTAACCCAGCGGCAATGGGCACACCGGGGCTGCCCTCAGCCCTCTCCGAGGGAAAGCCGAAGCCAAAGCCATTCCTCCGCTTTCAGGGGCCACTCACCTCCTCTCCGGCCATCCCAGGCTCTTCCACCCAGCTGGCATTTCTCCACAAATCCTTGCAAAGCAGCCAATTTTCCTTGCATCCCCCGCCCCGCCCATGGCTCAAACTGCCAAACTCAGAAGCGACTTGCACCGAGGGCAGAGGCGATTTCAGCAGCCGCTTTCACATGAAGCCCAATTTCTGTTGCACCATCACGGAGCAGCCGGAGACGAGCCAGTGCCACCCCTGGAGCCATGGATACAAGTGCCCCTGAATTTTGGGGGGCCGGGTGAAAACAGAATTCCCTTCCCCCAAGAAAGCAGCCGCCAGCCCAGCGCTCACTCTGCTGCCGATGCCGCCTCTCCACAAGCACCCAAAGATCTCCCTGCTCCAGGGATACTCGCCCCCTATCCTGGGATGGGGAGGAGAAGGGGGGTGGGGGGCGAGATGGGTCCCCTCCAACCGGGATCCAGCCCTGGAGGGGAGGCTGCTGCTACAGCCCGGGACAACTCCCGCCCCCGCCCCTCCTTCCTGTGCAGAGGGGAGGGATTAGAAAATAAAATAAATAAAATTTAAGAACAAATTAATAAATAAAGTCAATTAATTAGATGAAAGACCCTCTCCGAGGGAAGTGAAATAAAGAGATAGAGTGAAATAAAGAGAGTGAAATAAAAAGAACGAAATAAAAAGAACGAAATACATAAATAGAACAAAATAAAGAAATAGAGTGAAATAAGGAATTGAATGCAATAAAGAGAACGAAATAAAGAAATAGAATGAAATAAAGTGGAAAAAGTGGAAAAAAAAAGTGGAAAAAGTGGAAAAAAAAGTGGAAAAAGTGGAAAAAAAAGTGGAAAAAGTGGAAAAAAAAGTGGAAAAAGTGGAAAAAAAAGTGGAAAAAGTGGAAAAAAAAGTGGAAAAAGTGGAAAAAAAAGTGGAAAAAGTGGAAAAAAAAGTGGAAAAAGTGGAAAAAAAAGTGGAAAAAGTGGAAAAAAAAGTGGAAAAAGTGGAAAAAAAAGTGGAAAAAGTGGAAAAAAAAGTGGAAAAAGTGGAAAAAAAAGTGGAAAAAGTGGAAAAAAAAGTGGAAAAAGTGGAAAAAAAAGTGGAAAAAGTGGAAAAAAAAGTGGAAAAAGTGGAAAAAAAAGTGGAAAAAGTGGAAAAAAAAGTGGAAAAAGTGGAAAAAAAAGTGGAAAAAGTGGAAAAAAAAGTNCCCCACCCCACCGGCTCTGACTCTCTACGATGAATCGAGGGAGGGGGCAACCAAAACCCGTGGGGTGCTGAGGAGCGGTGGGAGGGCGCACGAAGCCGCTGCTTCCCTCCCCCGTTCCTTCTCTCCGCCGTTCCCAGGCAGCGCCCCAAATCCGCCCGGTCCCGGATAACATCCCAAATCTCTTCCCCATCCTGCACAGCACCCTGAAAAAAAAAACCAACCAAAAAGGGGCCTTCGAACACCGCTGAGGAAATAATTGAGGTGGGATTTGGAGAGGAAGGGGTAGATGTTGGGGTGCATCGGCTTTTGGGGTGCAGCTCGTGGCTGGAGATTGAGTGGATCCCCCTTGTTGCAAGAGCTTCTATAGGCACATAGAGATCTATAGAAATGTAGAGATAGACTCTATATATACACCCCCCTGGTGTGGCAGGAGGGACGTGGGGACAGGATGGAGGGGGGGATCTCTGGGTCACAGCTCCAGCCCCAACTCCTTCCACCCCACAGACCTCTCCTCTCTGCTCGGACAAGTAATTAACGCAGCTCTGTAGGAGAATCGACTCGATATTAACGAGGTTGTGTGTCTTGTCACCTCCCCAGGTCACCGCTGGAGGAGCTTTGCTCCAGAGTCCAGCAGCAGGATCCTACTCAAAGGCCAACCAAGAATTTAGTAAAACCCTGAAAGAAAAGGATCCCACAGGGGTGAGGACCACGGCAGAGGTGGGATCGCCCCCAAAATGGGGTAAAAACCCAACTATTGCTCTGAAAGGGGGTCGACAGGACCCCCCCTTCATGCTTTGAGCCACAGTTCCAGTTTGCAGCGGGTTCCTCTAAAAGAATTCCTGCTTTTTTTTTCCTGACAGCAGAAGCAACAGCAGGTGATGGATGAGAGCTGGAGAAGAGCCACCAGTGACGACGGAGGAGAATTACTGGAGGAACTGGCGGAAAACCAGAGGCACGAGCAAGTGGGAGGGCACAGCTTGAGCTCCAGCTTTGTCCTTTACTGAAGCCAGAGCAGCCAAGCCACCGTGGGCAGGTAGGACCAGGCTTTCCGATGCCACCTCCCGTCTGCTGTGGATAGGAAGGGACATTTCATACCCCACCAGTAGGTTGCTCTGACTCAAAAAGCCTCTTTCTTAACCAGCTTTCCCAATTCCCATCAGCTCCGTTCACATGGTGCTTTGTCCACACTCCCCTGTTGCTTCCCAGCAGCTGGGATTTGATTCTGGAGAGGCTGAGGTCCTCTTCTCAAGCAGCACCTTGGCCAAATTTGGGGCGGGGCGGCTGCAGAAATCTCTCAAACCCAAGGCAATTCCAATCTTTTTTCTGCTGTGACACGGTGCCTTTCCCAAGTCTCGTGTCTGGAGCAGTGACGGACATTTCATCAAATTAATTAAAGTAAAACTCTGGGGATGTCCCCTGGGGCTGACCAAGGGCTGGGACAGAGGATTCCTTTGGGGAAATACTGCCCATATTCGATTTTTCTGACACCGTTTCCTCCAGCTCCAGTTGGCAGCTTGGACACGGATAATCCACCATCTTCACAGGAGCCGGTTGCTGCCAGGACCTCCCGGTGCAGAGCGGGGAAGGGATTTGTGGAGATTACAAAGGTTCGAAACATCCCTCCCGGCTTTGGAGCACCCAAGTCTGGACAGACCCTCAAGGACAGGGCAGAGCGAAGTCACTGAGCCCACCACGGCTCATCTCCTGTCCATGGCCTGCCGCCGGGGTGGCTCCCGGGGTACCCGGAGCGGGTGAGTCTAATCTTTTCCATTTGATTTTAATCGGCTCGTCAGCGACGGGCGGTGGCAGCGCGGCTGGCTAAGAGGCTTACGTCTATTATTCCCGAAGGATTAGCCTTTCTGATCCAAGCGGAGGGAGGTGGCTGCATCTCCAGCCTCGCTGGGGAGCGAGCATCGTACCACCCATCGGCCACAAAACCATCTCCTTCCTGTTATTCCAGACACACGTCCAACAGATCCCTCCTCTGGCCTTAGAATTGCAGAATTGTTTGGGTTGGAAAAGACCTTTAAGCTCCTGGAGTCCCAGCGTTGCCCCATCCCTGCCAGGGCACCACTGAGCCCTGTCCCTCAGCACCACATCTCCACGCCTTGGAAACCCCTCCAGGCATGGTATCTAGCACTTGTTCTACCATCCAGTGAGTCCTTCCCAGCAGAGAAATGGGATTTGGGAAAAGGAGAGGAGACCCACGAGTCAAAATGAAAATGGATTTAATGCGGCAGCCCAACAAATACCAAGATAAAGTATGTAAAGTTATACTCAGCCCAGCAGATGCACAGTGGCCACAGTAACCAGGAAAGCATCCTCAGGAGCAGGATGGTGAGTCCTTCCAGGGATGGAGAGGAGCAGGAGAAACTCCTGTCCTCTGCAAACTGCCCCCTTTATAAGGAGTGTGATGTTTATGGTCTGGGAGACACCTGTAGCCAACTCAGGTCAGCTGCCCTGCTTGAGTCTGACCTGCTAACGGTCTGCAGACCACGGCTGGCCTGGGATTCCATCCCAGACGAACCAGGACAAGTGGGAACTCCAGCCCAGCCCTGGGCAGCCTGGCACATGCCTGGACACCCCCAAAGGCAACAAATTCTTATTCAGCTCCAACTGAAACCTCCCCTGGGGCAACTCCAGGCCACTTCCTCTTCTCCTGCTGTTTGTTCCTTGGGAGCAGAGCCCGACCCTCCCTGGCTCCAAGCTCCTGAATGTCAGGGAGTTGTGGAGAGCCAGAAGGTCTCCCCTGAGCCTCCTTTGCTCCAGGCTGCACAAGCCCAGCTCCCTCAGCCGCTCCTCCCCACACTCCTGCTCCAGCCCCTTTCCCAGCTCCGTTGCCCTTCTCTGGCCACGCTCCAGCCCCTCCAGGTTGTTCTGGGAGGGAGGGAGGGGCCCAAAGCTGATCCCAGGATTCCAGGGGCGGCCTCCCCAGTGCCCAGTGCAGGGGGACGATCCCTGCCCTGGCCCTGCTGCCCCCCCAGTGCTGCCCCAGCCAGGATGCTGGGGGCTTCATGGCCACCTGGGCATGGTGACCCATACAGACCCTATAGGGTGGGGTGTGCTCTCCCAACAACCTTGATGGGACTATCTGGGGTGTGTGGCCACGCTCATGTATTTGCACAGGTGTCCTTATGTGTGTGCATGCTTGGGGGGTGCTAAAATAGCAAAGCCAGACCCCAAAATTGCTCAGGGGCAGAGGGTTCCTGTCCTGAAAGCTTCTTGTCCCAGTTTGATGCCCTGAAATGGTACCTGGGATTCATGGGCACAGAGGGATTTGGGTCGTAATGGTGCAAAAGCTTCTGAGAGCTGAAATCAAGGACGTTGTACTGCTCCCTCCTCCGGGATGTTCATCTCACACCCAGAGGCAGCCTCAGGTACCCAGGGTGTTGGGGAGACACTGGGGTGCAGAAAACAAATCCTTCCCCCAACCCCTCCTGTAGGCCATGCAGACAGGGTGTGACCACCAAACAATCCCTCACATCCCTTTTGAGGTTTCTCCCGGGTGCTTCTGCCCCTGCCCGGGGCTCAGGGAAGGGCTGAGGACATGAGACCCCCATCACAGGGTTAGAGGTGGGATATTCCTGTGTCTCCCCTTCCCTACAACTCCCTCCAGAGCAAGACACGGAACAGAGAAGGGACGGTGTGATCCAGGAGCAGCTCACCAGAGCTGGGGCCACCAGCAAAGAGAGAGAAGAGCACAAACCAGCATCAAACTCCTTTTTACAGCTCGAGGAAGCACCGACTTTGATGCAATTTCTGGTGATCTCCCGTTTCCCCGGCTTTCCTGGTGTCCCTGCAAGCCACGGATGCTTGGGGCATCTGCAGGATCCCAACTGCCATGGGACCGACCGATCCCGCGGGGATGCAGCCGTCACCCCTCCCCTGTCGCTGCCCTGCCCGTGGCCGCGTCTCCCACCCTGCTCTGGTCCCCAGTGCCGCCACCTCACTGTGCTGATGGACCCCGTCCCACCCGGCACCCTTCCGTGTCCCAGCCAAGGCCACTTGGGCCACCGGTGCCGCTGGTCCCCGCAGCCGGGAGCGCGGGGCTTGCACAGGGTGGCACTAGCGCGTCAGAAATCCCGAGCGGTCTCTGGAGATGATGGTTTTTGGGAAGGAGTCTCCGCAGCCCTCCTGGCCCCACGGGTTTCCTTCCCCGCAGGCTCCTCAAACCCAGCGGAGAAGCCGGGGCAGCCCCTGCCCGGCCTGGTGCTCAGCCTCGCCAGGATGACACCTCACGTTTCTCCAGGTTTTTTTTCTTTTCCAGGGCGACCGAGAGGTTTCTTCCATGGGGTTTGTGTGGAAACGCTGCCATGGGTCCCGTCAAACTGCCCTGAGTGTGGGGGCACAGCCCGTGCTCAGGACCTTGCACGGGATTAACATCGTGGCTTCTTCAACAACACCCTCCTGTAGCCTGCGGGGTTTGGCCCCACGGAGCTCTTTACACCCCTCAGCAGCTTTCCAAGCCCAGGCTCATTTTCTTTGCTCCACACAGGCAAGATCTCCAGCTGTCTCAAGGTCCCACTCTCCTTGCCTTGAGCAGCCACCCCCAGGAGCACCCCTCCATCCCCTGAGCATCTGTTCATTCCCACAAGCATCCCTCCCTCCCCGTGAGCATCCTTCTCCTGCCACCAGCAGCAGCTCCTCCCCACAATATCCCTCCAGCCCCACAAGCATCCCTCTTTCTCCTGTGAGTAGCTGCCCTTCCCCATGAACATTCCTCCATCCTCACGAGCATCTCTCCCCTCCTGTGGGCGCTGGACATGGTTTAGCAGTGGACATGTAGAGTAGGGTTAATGGTTGGACTAGATGGTCTTCAAGGTCTTTTCCAACCTAGATGATTCTATGATCCCTCCATCCCCAAGTTCTCCCCACAAGCATCCTTCCTCATGAGCAGCCAGCCCTTCAGCCCCATGAACATCTCTCCATCCCCACACAGCAAAGCATCCTCCCTGCACTCGGGTTATTCCGAAGGCTCCCAATTCCACCTCTGTTCCAGGATGAAGGAAAAGCCTTTAAGGCCAGTTTGTCCTTGGGAAAACAACACAAAATGGGGTAAATGTTTTCCAAGGAGCTCTGCTTATGTTGGGATGGCGGGAGCCGTGTCAGGCCCAGCCTCAGCCCCGCTACACAAGCTTGCGGGGTGGAGCGGCTCTTTGCCTGCTCCTGTACCATCCTTGATCCCACTCATTGGATTGATCCAAAGCCCCAGAGGGTTTGGGGCGGGAGCAGCATCGGGAGTTTGATTTACTGCTGCTCAAGGAGGGGAACGGAGACGGCCCTGTGACAGCCGCCGGTGCTGCCAGAGCTGCCGAGCTCCCCTCTCCTGAGCTTTCAGGAAAAATACAAAACTCTGTCCCACACCGCTCACGGCTTTTCCAGAACCAGCTGCTCCATGTTTCCTCCCCTGGTTTATCCCAATGTCCCTAGTCCCACGTTCTGCAGCACCTCCCAGCCCTGCTGAGTGCCCCCAGGGTGCAGGATGGGGCCCCGCACCCCATCACCGGGCGGCCGCTGCGCTTCCCAGTGCTGCTGGTGCCGCGCAAAGACGGATCAAAGCCCCTCCCTGGCAGCTGGAGGGAGAAATTCCCCGAGGACGGGTCCCGAGGGTCACTCAGACTGAGTGACAGGGGCTTTGGAGGGGACACAGGGGGTGACCCAGCACCTGTTAACGGCAGCAGAGCTCGGCACCTCCTTGTTGCGCCGCTGCTAATTTCTCGCGGCTCTGGAGGCGGCGGCGGCGAGGCCGTCACTCCAATTAGCGTTGTCGCCCTTCACCCTGCTCCTGGGCTAACGAGCTTTGGCAGCGCTGGGGGGTTGCTGACAATTAAAGGCGCCCTTCGTCTCCTGGGAGTGTCGGGGGGGCACATTTCACTGGGCTGCCACCAAGTTTGGATCCTCCAAAGGAGCTCCAGGAGCTTCTCTGGCCAACCAGATGCTTCAAAATGGCTTTTCCCAAGAAAGGTTGGTCCAGATGATCCTTGAGATCCCTTCCAAGCTGGTATTCTCTGGTTCTACGATGTAGGGGGAAACTTTTCAAGTTGAAAAAAAGATCTGGAATATAAAGATGGCTTCTTGTTTTCGATGGGGTCCAAATAATTGTTTAGTCCCAGATTTTATTTCTATGATTCTATGATTTCATTGCTCCGCCGTGAGCCGGCACATCACCGGCCCCGCTCTCTCCCTGCATCGGTGCCACCATCCCCAAGGGCTGGGCAGCACCTCATCCTCAGGTTTCAAAGACCACCGTGAAGGCTTCACACCCCCCACGCCCCCCCAGCAAGGGAAGACTGGCACGAGGAGCTGGTTTCCCCCCCCACCTTCTGCAGCCAAGCAGATGTTCGGTGTCTTTTGGCGGGGGCCGAGCGTTATCTGACGGCAGCGTTTCCACCGAGGAGATCAGAGGTTCTTTGAAGGCATCGTGGGAGCTCGGCGGAGGTATGTCGGGGCTCGTCGCTTCTGACGGATTCCAGGTGGGATTTGTAGATGGATTATGTTGCAACTCGGGGCCTTAAGGGATTTTTTTCAGCGCCTTCTCCCAAAAGCGGGAACCCTCCGCGCCAACAAACACGAGAAGCAGCGGAAGATACGTCTGTGCCAGGCAAGATGGGTTGAAAAGAAAGGAAATAAAGGGGGGTTTGCAGACCCCAAGACAAACTGCTAAGAAATAAAGTCGATATCCGAAGCTCTGACGGCCGACAACGTACCCGAATCCCCTTGTTTTTGGCAGGGCTGGGAAGACCGACGGGCACTGGACAGGACCCTGCGCCCTCCTCATCCTCGTGTTGCTTGTGCGGATCGATGCGAAAGAAAAAACTCGTCTGCTGTGCCTGTAGCCCCTGCCCTGGGAGCTGAGGAGGGCGAAACCAGCGTCATTTTTCCGATTAAACCAACAGAACCTCCCTAGGGCAAGAGAGTAATCAAACCCCAAGCCCTAAAAAGTCAGAAATCAGGGAAAAAGGTGATTGAGAGGAACAAAAAGAAGAAACAACCTAATCCTGGGAGCTAGAAATGCAGAATTAAAGCACCCAAACATAACCTCTGTGCCTTGCACGGGGCAGATGCGCCGGCCGAGCTCCGAGTCCCTGCCGGGTGCTGCCTTTGGTCTCCGGGCGATTATTGTCCCTGTTGGATGGATGGACGGACATATTGGCCTACAGGTCTGGGTGAAGTGATTGGTTTCTGGGTGTATTTATTGCATTTGATAGAGTTCAAAATACATTTTTAGTATTTTTTTTATATTTACCCATGATACTATATCCTATTATTCTATTCCATTCTAGTCTAGTCTATTCCAATTCTATTCTTTTCCTTTCCATTCCATTCTATTTATTTATTAATACTATTTTAAATATTACAAATGTTACCATTGTTATAAATGGTATAAAACTATTATAAATGTTCTATTAGCCCAGCTTGGGATGAGGCTGACAACCATTTGCCTCTGCAGACCCACCCTTCCTCACCTTCCCCACCATCCCAGGTATGGTGATCCCTCCAACATGCCGAGCAGCTTCCACCTCAGGAGACGTTCCAGCCATCCAGGAAACTTTTTAAAGCTGGCCCTGACGTGGAGACAGTCCCTTGGAACCACTTCCAAGAGCTGCGGGGGGGAATGACGGAGGTGAGGTGATAAACGGGAAGGGTCTCGGCACACGGTGGGATTTCAGAAAACACAAAAGCGAAGGGACGAGCGAGGAGAAAGTGGTTTTCCCCCAGCAGAAGCCCTCGGAGATGCCCTGGTGGGATAGAGGGGGAGCAGGAGATGCTGGTGGGATCACGGGAGCAGGATGTGGGCGTTGGGAACAGGCGGCGAACGAGCGCAGGCATCGAAACCCGAGACTGAACATCAATCAAATGTGCTTGGGGTATTATCATGAAAACCAGTCGGACCGGTAGGAAAGCACGTTGGAAACGTGGATCCCAGCACATGGTCACGCGGAGGGGTCGGCGGCTTTGTCCCGCTGTGCCCGAGCAGCCTTCAGCTGGTGATAATGCCCAAAGAAACAGCCCTTTTTTAAAAGAGCCCTCAATTTTTCTTTCCTTCGGATTCGTGCTCTTCTCCCTTTGAAGTGGTGAAGACATCTCAATGAGGACACGAGTCGGGAGGGCTGAGGGGCAAAGCTGCTCCCAAACCAGCAAACAGGGAGTTAAGGAGCATCAGGAATTCCATAGCTGCCCTTCATCTCAGCCCAGGGAGGATCGGCTCTGGGTGGCTCTGGACTGCCCTCTGCTTCCAGCTCTGCCCATGTCTCCCCTCCCAGCTGCTTTTTCTGATTTCATGCTGGTCCTGTCTTCCCAAACCATGTCTGAAGTCACTTTCCGAGCATCCCAAGGGCTAAGCGCACTCTTAGTGCACTCCAAGCGCATTCCAGGTGACTGTGAGCTCCCCAACCCCTCATCCCCTGCATCAACCCCACTGGGACCCGCACAAAAGCAGGGAGATAAACAACACGAGCTCCAATTCCTCATCCCCAGCGGTTTTACGTGTGGTGAGAAATCCCCTTCAGCTGCCCCAAGAGGCCAAGGCCAATCATTTCTTCAGCTGCGAAATCCAGGAAAGACGGAGGAGAAGGCCTATTGTCCCTTCTGCCTTTCCTGCCGTGGCGCAGGTCCTCACGGCAGGACGAGCGGCTGTCTTTTAAGGATCCCCACCCCGCTCTGGGAGTCACAGGAGCCACAGCTCTACCTTGGTTTTTTCCCTAGGAGTTTTCCCCAGCCGGGGCGCAGGGCTCTTCAGGCGCTGCAGCTGCAGGATTCCCACGGAGGCCGATGTTTCCGAACGGAGCCGCTCTGCCGAGGGTGCCGTGTGAGCACGGGCGGATTTCACACCACCCGGCAGCACCTGTGTCTGAACCAGCAGCTCCTGAACTGAGTTATTTATCTTAACGAGACCCAAACCAGCACCATCTGTCATTATTAAACCCAGTTATGTCATCACCGGCCACACGAGACTCGGAGCGGACGGCTTCCCGAGGTGAAATCACCACGTACCCACCTGAATGCCAGGCAGCTACTTTAAAATCCCCAAGTCATCCCGTTGTGGGGTTTGCTTCGGCAATCAAATCCCAGCACGAACCCCCAGATCCCCCCAGGATGGCCACTCCCGGAGCCAGCCGCCGTGCGTTACCTCGCTTCTCTCTCTGCCGCAGCGAAATGCCGCTGCTTTGTGGGGTCTGCTGCTCCTAAAAGGGTGGAAAAAACCGGAGCTCGAAGTCTGCGGAGAGCTTTGTGTTTGCTGGAAGTGTCTCCTGGTGTCCAGGAGTACAGATGTTGGGGGAAAAGCCTAGAAAGTCTTTCTTCAAATTCAGAGCGCCAGGGGAAAATTTAACGTTCAATCGCAGCTGCCCCCCGGGCTGGGTTTTTAAAGGGAGCGAGGGCGTAGTTACGCGCGTCGGAGAGGGGGGTTGAGAGCCCGTTGACGAAGAGACTCAGGTTTTTCCATCGTTTTATTAAAAACTTGGCAAGGTCTAAACTGAAAATGTACACCTACTACAACGTAACCAGTTTGTACACTCACAAGTTAAAGTGCTAAAAAAATTAAACGTTACAAACCCGACACTGGACTGACTACTTGAAACGCGTCCACCGAGAGCCGAGTGTGAGCGGAGCTGGCGACGCTCGGGGGTGACCCGACGGGAACGGCCGCCCGCACCCTCCGCGGACGGCTCTCGCGAACACGGAAGCGTCTCCCTCTTTCCCTCAGAAACGGGTGAAATCACCGTACGAACACGAGTTCCCCTCCGCGCGGACCCGAGGGGCAAAAACTGCCTGAAACATCCCGCTTCCGGGGCCGATAAATCCCGATCCGGTTACAAACCGCGTACGTTGGGGTAGGAGTGAAATACCGCGTTCGGTTTGACAGGCGGCTGTTGGAGGGGAACCCCGCGTTCACGGTACAGTCGGGGCCGCCCGCTCCCCACCACCGTCTTTTTTGGGAGTCTCCAGCCCCCCGGAGCTGGGCTACGGGGTCGGCCGCCCTGGAAGGGTGGGCATCGCAATAAGGGCCGGCCCCACCTCGCCTGCCTCTTCTTGCAATCTCCCAGGCCCTTCCCGAGGAGTTTTCCCTCCCCTCCTTGCTGGAAGGACCGGGCAGCGTCGTTCGATTCGGCCGCGGCTGGATTTCGGCCGGAGCCACCCGGTGCAGCCCCGTGCCCGCCACTGACCCCGGGTACAGTTTACATCTAACGCTTCTGGAGCAAAATTCCGGTCTAAGAGCTAAGAAAAGGGAGAGCACTTGAGAGCAGACAGATTTACAGCTGAACGTGGCGTTTTACTGCTGACAGATTTTGTTTTAGGCTTTAAAAAGACGAGTGCTCCCGATCCAACGGGATCCAAACAGCCTTCTCCATGCAAGGCCGGGCCGGTTTGCGGTATTCCAAAGCAGGACGAGAGCTACAAAGGGATTAAGGAAGAAGGAACGTCACGACCTCAGGGGGAATCTGTTGCTGGTGGCAACTGGGCCAACGTCCGCGTCTAACCCGCTGCAGCCGAGCGCTCGCCTGGCCCCGGACAGGGCAGCGAAGCTCTCGGAGCAAAGCGCGCTGTGCCAAGGGATAAAACGGGAGATTCAGTTCCCCGGGAATACCGGGAACGAGAAGCCGTGGGGGTTTTAGGGGAAGCTTTGATTTCGTCGTCTTGCAAAGCAGCGTTTTGGAGCTTCGGTCGTCGTCATGCGTAGGACGGAGATACATTGACCCGCCGTTGGGACGAGCGGGAGGAGCTGGGCTATGTACAACTTCTCTGCCGGCCTCAGAGGAGACAGGGTCAGGATTCCAGCAGAAAGCACCTGCTGGAGAGGGACAAAGCGCCGCTGGGAAACCCCCTGGAGCGTGTGTTCAGCTACGGGTACGTCGGCCCGAGCCCAGAGCAACCCGAGCGTTCCGGCGACAGCGGAACCCGCGCGGGGGTTTAAGCTCCGGGGAAATCTAAGGATTGGCACCGGTCCCAGAAACCAGGCGCCGATGCCGGAGCTCTCATCGGATAGCACGGGGTACCAGGCAGGAAAGCACCCCAAAAACATGCCCAGGTACCCCTGCCAGAGACGGCAGCCGGGCTGCATCCGACCTCGGACGTGCTTCTGAGCCCCCAAGAGCGATGATTTGGGAGCTGAAGCCCCTGGCTGGGGGATTGCATCAGGGCTGGGGCGACCATCTCCCAGGTGAAACCTGAAACAGCCACTGGAAAAGGCTTTGAAATCCTGGGAAGGAATGCAGAGAGCGAGCGAGAGGGTGCTAACTCAGGTGCGGAAGAGAAAAGGGAGGGTTTGGGATGACAGGAATCGGGGAGGGGGGGACAGAAAATCCAGCCAGCGCTCGAGGTTTGCACTTTAGTCACCTTAGTGGGGGGGTCTGTCCCTCATGAGCAAGAACGGCGTAGATATTTCCCTCCGGACCCACTGCGGGGACTCCGGCTCCCAAATGAACACCATTTCCAGCAGGATCTATTTCAAACCTCCGTCACCGTTCCCCTCCCTAGCTCTAAACAAGGCAAAGCGTTGCTGCCATTTTTAAAAAAAGTCCAGGAAAGGGAGCCAAGAAGATCGAGATAAACGCTCCAGCTTATTTTGTGCACTTACAGCACTGGGGAAAACTCAGCTCCCCGGCTCCTTTTGCAGATCCCGATTCCTAAAAACTTTCGTCCCTTTGAAGCAGTGAATTATTTAGCAGAAGCTGAGTTGGAAAATAAAAAGAGTTTCACCTCTGTGGCTCATGGGAAATGGCAGCCTCGCCAGTTTAAGTCCCTGAAAAGACTCCTCGTACCCATCTCCTTTGACGGGGGGGGATCTCCTTGTCCCTGGACATCCCTGGGGGGCCGTTTGGCGTGTAAACCGAAGCAGAGTCCGCTCTGCCCTGGGGCGGGCGCTGCCGTCACCCCTCTCCCTGGATTTGCGATACGGGGAGCGCGGAGCTGCGGCTAAACTTTTGTTGTTCCACGGCGGGTTGGGTTTGTGCTTCTCCTTCGGAGCCGAAGCGAGACAAGCTACGGTGAGTTGGTCCAGATGATACGGCGACTCCCAGGGCGAGCTCGGATCTGGCAGAGCGCCGGCGTACGCCTCGTGTCATCGGCCGCCGTCGAAACGAGCAATGGCGGCGCGGCCGCTGGCGAAAGCCGCCGGAGCTGCGGCCCTGCTCCTCCTGGAAGCGCCTCGCGAAGGCTTTTCAACGCGGGTCCAAAAGGGAGCGGTGTAAGGACAACGTAAAACTAAGGATTCGTTTCCCAGCCATGATCTGCGCTGGCAGAGGAGGTAGGTTAAAATGCAATCGGGGTTTCCTGACGCTGAGGGAATCTTAGAGGAGGTGCTTCAGAAGACCTACCGCACCCTCCAAGACGGGCCTTGACGTCCGCCCGCGGTGCCAACGGAGAGGCGCTGCACCCCGGCCGATTATTTACACGCCAAGAAAAAAAGCCAAAACTGAGAATTCTCCGCCGTGAATCTGTAGCGGGGAACGAAAAGAGAAGAACCTGACGTAGAGGTGGAGCAGGAACGCAAGGAAGGAGCCCGCAGTTTGCGGTGGATTCGTGTCTCCTCCTCCTCCAGACAGCAAAGCCACGGGTTTCTGGCTGCTGTATCCCACTGTTTCCCCACCCGCCTCGATTCCTCCCATCCATTCCTAAATTCCTGCTCAGCGCAGAGAATCCTCCCAAAAATCAGCCACGGCACCACAGGTCAGGCGAGCCGGCCCGGATCGAACTCCTGCTGGCTCTTTGGGCCTCAGCCTTCCAGGTCGCAGGGCTGTGCAAACGGGCTTTGTTCTGTTTGGAAGGAAAAGGTTGTACATTCCAGTCTGGGTGACAAATTCAGCTTTTCTGTTCTTACTGGGTTTTCAACAGATCAGCAACAGGCAATCTCAGCTTTCGTACACGAATCTAAAAAAGTGGCTGATGAGTATCTAGAGAACTGGTTTTAAAATCGATCTCTTCCTACAGAAATTGTAAACAAGTAGAAAATTTAAATAGTCTTTCGTAAAAAAAACCGCAAGGACGATACAAGTTATAAAAAAATCGCTCCGCCCTTCCTCGCCCTTCCCCTCCCTCCCGCCCCTGAACGGCTCTGCTAAGAGCCGGTGGGATCAGCAGTGGAGTTTCCTTTATGGATAAAAGGATTTCTCAATTTCCTTTCCTTCTCCAGAGCGTTGCGTTTCCAGCGTCACGGTTACGAGCGCCCGCCGAGGAGCACCCACGTCCTTTGGACGGCGTTCGACACGCGTCCCCTCCCCCCGTGCTCGACGACCGCGCGCATCGGTCTGGGATCTAATCAGAGGGGGCAATTCCTTCACTATTCCAGAGTTCCCTTACGCCTCACGGGACAAAAAACCCTCAGCGTGCCCTTGCCGGCGAGTCTCGGAGGGTGACACCTGTCGCCACGCAGAGCCGGCGGAGGGAGCGGGGGGATTATTTTTTCTCAGCAAAAACTAAGAAATTCAGCGGTGGTGTCTGACGAGTGAGAGTTACCGAATAAATAATTACCTACAGAGAGGTTCCGGGGAGGCAACCGGCTTTTTACTCAACAACCGAGGATTGCGGGACGCTTTCGCTCCGGCGCCAGCAAGACGAACGCCGGCTCCCGCGCGGAGAAGAAGCCGCTTTCGGCCTCTCCTGACGCGCAAAATCGGCAGCCGACGAGAGGCAGGAGAATACCGAGCGAGGAGGGCGCCGCCGGCCCTGCCGCCGCCTCGACCGCTCCCTTCCCTCAAGCGCTGGTGCCGTCCTCTTCGATCACGCGGTTCATGCTGGTGCCGTGCGTGATGTGGGTCATTGGGTTGCCGCTGAGATCCCTGACGCTGCTGTGCCGCGACTGTTCGTTCAGCCGGTGAGAGCTGCTGTGCCTGGAATGATCGGTCAGCCGCGACATGCTGCCGTGAGGTAGTCTGTCTTCTACGCCTCTGTAGCTGCAGGGAGTGTAGCTACGGGGTAAAAAACAGAGGACGGTTACCACTATCGTTAGCGCCGCCCTCGCGCGGAGAGGTAAATGAAGCCGGGTGCGGGTGTTCGCTCGGGCACGCGCGCGGCCCTCTGCGCCCCGAAGAAAGTCCTTCCCCTTCAGCTCAGTCATTCAGCCCCGGGCAGATTGTTTCAACTCCTCGCGCGCTGTGGTTCTTACTCCAGCGCTGTGCACGGGATTGATAATTAGGTGAGTAAAACGCTCGGTGATAAATTATGTTATAAATCTTAACTATGCCTCAAATTAGAGAGGGTAACTGCTGGTGGTGTTTGCTCCAGCTGGGCTGGGGTTATTTACACCCAATTTACACACAGTCGGTTTCGGGCCCTTCCCTGGCAGAAGGAGCTGGAGGGGTGGGAGTGTGGCCAGAGAAGGGCAACGGAGCTGGGGAAGGGGCTGGAGCAGGAGTGTGGGGAGGAGCGGCTGAGGGAGCTGGGCTTGTGCAGCCTGGAGCAAAGGAGGCTCAGGGGAGACCTTCTGGCTCTCCACAACTCCCTGACATTCAGGAGCTTGGAGCCAGGGAGGGTCGGGCTCTGCTCCCAAGGAACAAGCAACAAGACAAGAGGAAGCGGCCTGGAGTTGCCCCAGGGGAGGTTTCAGTTGGAGCTGAGGAAGAATTTGTTGCCCTTTGGGGTTGTCCAGGCGTGTGCCAGGCTGCCCAGGGCAGGGCTGGAGTCCCCCTGCTCCCTGGAGGGGTTTCCAAGGTGTGGAGCTGTGGTGCTGAGGGACAGGGCTCAGTGGTGCCCTGGCAGGGATGGGGGAACAGTTGGCCTCAGTGATCCTAAAGGTCTCTTCCAACCCAAACCATTCTATGATTCTATTAAAAGCAGCCACAAAAATGCTGCGCTGACTTTAGGCCAGACCTCTTTTCCCCACACACTCGGGTGATGTAACACAGATCACCGCAGGAAAACCACAGAGGACACGTTCACGCTGAGTAATTCATGAAGACTTGTGGAGACTGAAAATATCATGGTATTTTTTCTTTGCAACGCAAACCCTAACAGGGAGAGGAGGTGCCACCAGAGAAAACAGATAGGAGCAGAACTTCCACTCTTAGTGAGGTGATGGCCAAACGCCCGACGTTTGCCACGACTCGACAGAGAAGNTTTGTTCTGTTTGGAAGGAAAAGGTTGTACATTCCAGTCTGGGTGACAAATTCAGCTTTTCTGTTCTTACTGGGTTTTCAATAGATCAGCAACAGGCAATCTCAGCTTTCGTACACGAATCTAAAAAAGTGGCTGAATAGTATCTAGAGAACTGGTTTTAAAATCGATCTCTTCCTACAGAAATTGTAAACAAGTAGAAAATTTAAATAGTCTTTCGTAAAAAAAACCGCAAGGACGATACAAGTTATAAAAAAATCGCTCCGCCCTTCCTCGCCCTTCCCCTCCCTCCCGCCCCTGAACGGCTCTGCTAAGAGCCGGTGGGATCAGCAGTGGAGTTTCCTTTATGGATAAAAGGATTTCTCAATTTCCTTTCCTTCTCCAGAGCGTTGCGTTTCCAGCGTCACGGTTACGAGCGCCCGCCGAGGAGCACCCACGTCCTTTGGACGGCGTTCGACACGCGTCCCCTCCCCCCGTGCTCGACGACCGCGCGCATCGGTCTGGGATCTAATCAGAGGGGGCAATTCCTTCACTATTCCAGAGTTCCCTTACGCCTCACGGGACAAAAAACCCTCAGCGTGCCCTTGCCGGCGAGTCTCGGAGGGTGACACCTGTCGCCACGCAGAGCCGGCGGAGGGAGCGGGGGGATTATTTTTTCTCAGCAAAAACTAAGAAATTCAGCGGTGGTGTCTGACGAGTGAGAGTTACCGAATAAATAATTACCTACAGAGAGGTTCCGGGGAGGCAACCGGCTTTTTACTCAACAACCGAGGATTGCGGGACGCTTTCGCTCCGGCGCCAGCAAGACGAACGCCGGCTCCCGCGCGGAGAAGAAGCCGCTTTCGGCCTCTCCTGACGCGCAAAATCGGCAGCCGACGAGAGGCAGGAGAATACCGAGCGAGGAGGGCGCCGCCGGCCCTGCCGCCGCCTCGACCGCTCCCTTCCCTCAAGCGCTGGTGCCGTCCTCTTCGATCACGCGGTTCATGCTGGTGCCGTGCGTGATGTGGGTCATTGGGTTGCCGCTGAGATCCCTGACGCTGCTGTGCCGCGACTGTTCGTTCAGCCGGTGAGAGCTGCTGTGCCTGGAATGATCGGTCAGCCGCGACATGCTGCCGTGAGGTAGTCTGTCTTCTACGCCTCTGTAGCTGCAGGGAGTGTAGCTACGGGGTAAAAAACAGAGGACGGTTACCACTATCGTTAGCGCCGCCCTCGCGCGGAGAGGTAAATGAAGCCGGGTGCGGGTGTTCGCTCGGGCACGCGCGCGGCCCTCTGCGCCCCGAAGAAAGTCCTTCCCCTTCAGCTCAGTCATTCAGCCCCGGGCAGATTGTTTCAACTCCTCGCGCGCTGTGGTTCTTACTCCAGCGCTGTGCACGGGATTGATAATTAGGTGAGTAAAACGCTCGGTGATAAATTATGTTATAAATCTTAACTATGCCTCAAATTAGAGAGGGTAACTGCTGGTGGTGTTTGCTCCAGCTGGGCTGGGGTTATTTACACCCAATTTACACACAGTCGGTTTCGGGCCCTTCCCTGGCAGAAGGAGCTGGAGGGGTGGGAGTGTGGCCAGAGAAGGGCAACGGAGCTGGGGAAGGGGCTGGAGCAGGAGTGTGGGGAGGAGCGGCTGAGGGAGCTGGGCTTGTGCAGCCTGGAGCAAAGGAGGCTCAGGGGAGACCTTCTGGCTCTCCACAACTCCCTGACATTCAGGAGCTTGGAGCCAGGGAGGGTCGGGCTCTGCTCCCAAGGAACAAGCAACAAGACAAGAGGAAGCGGCCTGGAGTTGCCCCAGGGGAGGTTTCAGTTGGAGCTGAGGAAGAATTTGTTGCCCTTTGGGGTTGTCCAGGCGTGTGCCAGGCTGCCCAGGGCAGGGCTGGAGTCCCCCTGCTCCCTGGAGGGGTTTCCAAGGCGTGGAGCTGTGGTGCTGAGGGACAGGGCTCAGTGGTGCCCTGGCAGGGATGGGGGAACAGTTGGCCTCAGTGATCCTAAAGGTCTCTTCCAACCCAAACCATTCTATGATTCTATTAAAAGCAGCCACAAAAATGCTGAGCTGACTTTAGGCCAGATCTGTTTTCCCCACACACTCGGGTGATGTAACACAGATCACCGCAGGAAAACCACAGAGGACACGTTCACGCTGAGTAATTCATGAAGACTTGTGGAGACTGAAAATATCATGGTATTTTTTCTTTGCAACGCAAACCCTAACAGGGAGAGGAGGTGCCACCAGAGAAAACAGATAGGAGCAGAACTTCCACTCTTAGTGAGGTGATGGCCAAACGCCCGACGTTTGCCACGACTCGACAGAGAAGGAACGTACCGTCCGTCCCGCGAGCGGTGCAGGCTGCCGTGGTAGCTGCTCACTTTGCTGTGGACGCTGCCGGCCTTGCTCCTTTGGTCGTCCATCATGGCCAGCTGGGTGGAGGAGGCGTGAGTGGAGGTGCCCTGGGTAGAAGTGCCTCTTGACTTTCGGATGATGGGGGTGTTGGGATCTCTCAGGAGAGACTGAGCGAAGTCCGGCTCCTGCAGCACTTGACGACTCTCATTTACCACTCTGAAGGAGAAGCAATTAGAGTAGTTCACGTTAACGAGGCGATACGGTACAGACAGGACAGTTTCAGCTCGGCAAATAACGCCGTCTATTTACATCACAATGCCCCTATTTGCCTAATTCTGAAGCGCGTCTACGTTTGGATATTTTAGTAAAGTTCATAGTCCTGAATCCTCCTGAGTTCCTGTAGCTGCTCCTCCAGATCCTGTAGAGCCTAAACCGGTGGAATAGTTGCAGTGGGTTTGCTTATGGCCTCTGTTTGCCACTGTCAGAGTCAGAGAATTGTTTGGGTTGGAAGAGACCCTTAAGATCTTGGAGTCCAAGCTCTGCCCCATTCCATCAGGGCACCCCTGAGCCCTGTCCCTCAGCACCACAGCTCCACGCCTTGGAAACCCCTCCAGGGAGCAGGGGGACTCCAGCCCTGCCCTGGGCAGCCTGGCACACGCCTGGACAACCCCAAAGGGCAACAAATTCTTCCTCAGCCCCAACTGAAACCTCCCCTGGGGCAACTCCAGGCCGCTTCCTCTTGTCCTGCCGCTTGTTCCTTGGGAGCAGAGCCCGACCCTCCCTGGCTCCAAGCTCCTGAATGTCAGGGAGTTGTGGAGAGCCAGAAGGTCTCCCCTGAGCCTCCTTTGCTCCAGGCTGAACAAGCCCAGCTCCCTCAGCTGATCCCCACATTGTTCCAAGAGAAATCCTTGGGATCGCTCTGTGGCTCAGCAAGCTGCAATGACTGAGGGAAGTGCCTCTCAGGGAACACAGGAAGCCGCTTTCTCACTCAAGTGAGCATTTAAAATCTGAATTACAACTGGCAGCAGCAGGAGAACGCCAGATGAAATACAAGACATATAATAACGCAGAAGGGACCGGCCTGCAGCCCTTAGATCAGTGGTTACAGTCTCACAGCTCCTCTGTTCTCCGAGATCTCTTGCTGGGAAGGGCTGGTGGAGGGGCACGCACTTGGCCGCTCTACCGGAGCACGATGAAAGGAGGTGCCATTACATCTGCTACATTCCTTTGGGGGGGGTTTCTAATCTCTTTTTTGTGGGGAGGCCTTTTCCTCCCCTCCCATTCTCTGTATCATTCTTTCACGCTTCGCTTCCCCCGCCTGCCTGGCTCCTCCTCTACATTTTCCTGCTCACAGGCTACCTAAGGAGGGAGGGTTGTAGAATCCTAGAACGGTAGGGACTGGAAGGGACCTCTGGAGATCATCGAGTCCAACCCCCCTGCCAGAGCAGGATCACCCAGGGCAGGACACACAGCAACAGATCCAGGGGGGGCTGGAAAGTCTCCAGAGAAGGAGACTCCACCACCCCTCTGGGCAGCTCTGCCTCTTACTGCTCTGTTAACAGGACCAGTGAAGGAATGTGGCTCCAGCAAGACGCTGCCATGTGCAGGAGCAGGAAGCTCTCCTGGAAGAGACTCCCCTCCTGTAGAACAGCTTCCTCTGCCTGCCTTACCGCTACTCCTGTCCTCTCCCCACCAAACGAGTCTGGCACCTCTGTGGAAACCCCACCTAAGTGTAGGCACAGGTATTGAAATCGTATTAAGTTGTTGTGAACCCCCCGTGTACCTTAGCAGGTCATCTTCCAAATCAAACCAAATTTACCCCACCTTCAGAGCAGGCAGTTTTACTTGAACCCTGGCAGAAGGCTGGTCCTGCTAAGGCTGGACAAGTCAAAGCCGTCGAGCAGTCACTTAAAGGCTTGTTGTGGATCTAGCTGGAAACATCTAGTTCACAGTGTTTACAATTCAGAAAATAGCTATTCCCAGCTGTTACAAAATCATATTGTCTCTAAATTTAGGCCGTAGCTTAGACCGAATCGATTTCAACCTTATAGAAGCTGGAAGACATTGTTGGTGCATTTTATCACGCTGTGCTTTGGCACCAACGTGTAAGGGAGGATTAAAAGCAGAGACGATGGCTTCGAACTGCAAACGTGGCCAAAAAACCCTGCGATTTCATTTCAGTTGAAAGGTCTGATTCGCTAGATAAGCACGTTTATAAATAAAAATTTTTCCATTCCACCTCTCAGTAAACGACAAAGAAGTTGGAATATCCAATTGAAACCTTATTCTTGTGAAAAATGTATTTGGGAAACGGATGGAGCAACGAAGATTTGATTCTGGGATCAAAGAATAATGATGGAAAAATAAGCGACAAATCTTCAGGGCTTTTTTGGAGCCGTCGCTTGTCTTCTCCTTCCTCGCTCCAGTTTGGATAGCGGGAGATTTTCTATCTATTCCTGTCTTTGCCTCCATCAAAACCTCACCAAAATACCCTTCCAGCACTACAAGGGAAGAGGAGGTTATTTGCCAGTTGACCCATTCGACGCCGATACGCACTCTTTTTTCCTGCGCCCGTGGAAAAAGCTGGCCCACTCAAAACAGGTCTTTTTGCTTCCAACCCAGAAGACAGAGGGTATCCCAACGACCAAAGCCATCAGGTATTTCATGAGAAAGAGAATCAAATCTGGACGGCTCATCTGAGTGACCTAGAGAGAAAAAAACAACAAAACACCAAAAAAAACAAAGAGAGAAAAGATTATAGAAGCCACCATAGTTCACTACTCCAGTTATTAACTGGTTTCAAATGACTTGTCTCTGCCTGGAGCCAAAGTAAACACCACCAGGGTTCCTTTGTTCCGTGGCTCCACGGAGCATGACCGAGGGTGTTGTACGGCCTACTGATGAGAAACGCAACAGATTCAACTCCTGGGAGGTCTTGGCTTTTATTTGGATTTCTGGTCTTTTGTCTGTGCCCTGAATAATTGTGAAATGTTTTCTAGTCTACGTAGAAAGACTCGTTTCTTTGAGGGAATGAACCTATACAAAAGCAGGTGCTACATTTGCTGTGGGGAAAAAGTCCCAATGAAACGCTTCCTGGTACGTTCGATGCTGATTCGAGGCCAGGTTGGGATGGGGCTCTGAGCAACCTGCTCTAGTGGGAGGTGTCCCTGCCCATGGCAGGGGGGTTGGAACTCGATGATCTTCAAGGTCCCTTCCAACCCAATCCATTCCATGATTTGATGACCCTTTATTCCTTCACCTTCAGAGGAGGGTTACACCTCTAGTTTCCCTCCTGATTTTTACTGACCCTGCAAAACCTCGACCTCTCCTCACTTCTTCAAGAGAATCAATGGAATGTGAAAAAGCTCACAAGGTCTATTTTTCCCAAACATTTTGATATACAAAGGGTTTCTTTGGAAAAGATGCAGAGAAGATGCAAAGATAGTATTTTCAAGGAGGTCTGTAAGGTTGTTTTTAAAACAGGCTGGCATCCGGGCATTCTGTTCAACCGATAACTCAGCTCAACAGCTGAACTTTCAAGGACAGAGAACTTCAAGTGCAAGCCTAAGAGATACCACCACCTTCTTACAAGAAGGCTGGAGAGGAAAGGAACTCACTTATTCCGGTGGGATTAAGTCCTCTATAACTATCTGTGTGACGCTCTCACTTGCAGTGTGACCACGGGAGGCACAACGAAGGAGAAGAGCGCCTGGTCCTGGAAGCAGAGGAGGAAAATGAAGCCAGCCAAGGCCCAGGAGAGAATGTGAATGACAAGCAGATGATGTGAAAGGGTGGGAGAGGTGATGGCAAGAGCAGGGGGCAGAGCAGAAGGGAGGGAAGGGGATCCCGTAGCTGGGGACCCCTTGGTGAGGACTGACAGGCCTTTAACCAGAGAGGATCCAGAGCAGAAGGGTCTTCCACCCAAGAGGAGCACAGCTAAAAGCAGCCAAGGTGAGGGAGAAAAGCAACCAGACAGGTGAGAAGACGTCCGTGACCATCCCATATCGTGACACACTGACAGGATAAAGTTCTCCCTGGAATGCCTTTAGGATGTGTACTGGTACAAGTGGAAATTCACAGAATCATAGAATGGTAGGGGTTGGAAGGGACCTCTGGAGATCATTTTGTCCAACCCCCCTGCCAGAGCAGGAACCTACAGCAGGTCCCACAGGAACGTGTCCAGGCGGGTTTGGAATCTCTCCAGAGAAGGTGACTCCACAACCTCTCTGGGCAGCCTGGGCCAGCCTCTGTCATCCTGTTCTGTTAAATTCTCCTGCTCTCCAACAGCAACAAAGTAGGTCCATAACTGGATAACAAAGATAAAGATCCACAGATGGCTCAAGGATTAGTACAGTAGGGAGGTTTGGGGCTGTTTAATCGGGGAGGGGGATGCTCATGACATTGGGTCTCTTTCCAACACGGACTAAATACCTGCAACAACAGCTTTGGATGGACGGTGATGCAGATGATCCGCTTAAGAAAGAGACCTGGGTATTTACCGGCCCGTTTACAACTGAAGAAAAGACCAAACCAGCTGTTTCAAGCCAGGGGAACCTTGCTCTGCAAGGCAAGAGTGAGACTGAAACGTTTTGTGTGGTTTTGGGAATTCAGTTTGAATCTGTCTTCCTGGAAAGCAGAGGGGTAAGAGAAGGGCTGGTAGGATGACAGGGACTAGACAGCCCGTCTTGCAAGATGCTTGTCTGGCCTCTAAAGAAGCGAAGCTGCGAATAAAATAATTGCTATATAATGTCAATCACAGGATCCCAGTGTGGTGGGGGTTGGAAAGGACCGCTGGAGATCACCCAGTGCCCCCCACCCCCCTGCTCCAGCAGGGTCACCCAGAGCAGGGGGCCCAGCAGCGCAGGGTCCAGGCGCCTTGGGAATCTCTCCAGACAAGGAGACTCCCCAAGCTCTCTGGGCAGCCTGGGCCAGGCTCCAACCCCCTCCCACCAAACAAGTTGCTCCTCCCGCTCCCAGGGAACCTCCTGGCTTCCAGTCGGTGCCCGCTGCCCCTCGTCCTGGTGCTGGGCACCCCTGAGCAGAGTCTGGCCCCAGCCTCTCACCCCCCGGGGGCCCTGGAGCTCTTGCTCAGCCTTGCTCAGCTCCCCTCTGGGGCTGCTCTTCTGCAGCTGAACAGTCCCAGGGCTCTCTGCCAAATGATGAAATATCTAAACACTGAAACGTGGGAGGGTGATTTGCCAGAAGTAGGCTCATGCCCCATGACTTTCCAACCATGGAATGCTGAGGGGCTTCTCTACAGCTTCTCTACAGACCACTGAAAATAGAGCAATTGTTGCTTTAATACTTCACATTATTACTCTTTTTTTATATGTATATATAATATCACCATTGTAGATGGAAAATGAGGCTTTAAGTGTCTTGCCCAAAACCACAGAGCGCAGCGTGGCAGGCTAGAACACGATGAGAATTTGGGCCCCTCAGTATTGGTCTTCAGTAACTACCTGCCCATCTTTCAATTAAACACGGAAACATAATGAGCATTATTCTAAGATGTTTCTTAGAGCTCATCTTCGTGCCAAGTGGGATCAGAAGTTCTCCCCACATCAGTTCTTTCCTCGGCCCTGTTTAGTGAGCTTTCAGCAATCTCTGCCCCAGGAAAAATACTGACGTTGAAGATCTCTGACTCCAGGGACCTATGAAGGTCAAAGAGTCTACGGACCTTCCAATTCTTGCAACCATGTGAAACGAGCCCGAAGGCTTTCTAGGTGGTTTTGTAGTCAACCTGTGAGATTCCACTCAAGAAAAAAGTAATTAAAATTAACAATTACCCAATAAAAAAGTACCCAGCAAAATTAAGCTCTCTAAAATTAACGTTATTATCTCATTTCATCGCGCGCAAATGTGGCATCGAGTGGAACAAATGGTGAAATTCATCGTGTTTTAACGAAGGCAGTGTTCAGGTACGGCTTTATATTTACATGTAACGCTCGAGTCTCCCCCGGCATAACTACCAGCCTGAAAGGAATTTCATTTTGATTCTTGCCTTAAGAATAAACCAGCAGTTCTGGCACTAAAGCTCTCAGCTGCTCGCTGTACTACAGGACATCTTTATTTTATTGCCCGAGTCGTGCCGCTTTGTGTCGGAGCCAAGAGAACTCAGGTGCCGTGATGGGCACCGAATATATCACAACCCCTCAGTGCACCAGGCAAATGATATGATTTCCGTGAGGATATTACGGTCAATCACTCGATATCAAAACTTCTGGCTCAACATATTCCTGTTGGCCGCTATAGACGATTCCAAGGGAAAATGAAAATCAGTAGGTACACCAAATCCTCTCAGGTGAAAGGAGGAACATCCTGTTCTTAGGCAGAGTTGTTAAACCTCACGACAGATATTTCTTGAAAAGCGGCCTCTTTGCAGGGAGCAAGGAGTTGAAGTTGTAACACCCATTAGATCACTCAGACCGAAGTGCCTGCACCTGTTTTAAACGGCGGGTATTCGCCGATTACGAGCCGTTTATCATAATTAACACAGGAAGAATAAAACTTGAAATGACAATTCCCAGGTGTTTGGAGCCAAAGCCTCCAAGCCCGTTTCCCAGAGCCCGAAACGCTCTCGTTTTCTTTCATGAGGACAGAGAAGGGGTTGCCGAGTTTTGAAAAGCGGAACGACTACGCGCGCTCGTGGGCACCCTCGCAACTTCCGTCCAGATGTTCACTTCTGCTCCACCTTCCTGTGTAGGAAGAGTGGAAACTACAACGTACGACAGCGAAGTGTCGTAGGCTTAATGGCCTTGATGGTTTGATGATGGTTTGATAAACCCACGATATGTGAAATNACGTACGACAGCGAAGTGTCGTAGGCTTAACATCGTTTGATAAACCCACGATATGTGAAACGAGAATTCGACCTGGAGTAGCCCCATTTCACAAAACGCTTCGCTCAAAATATTTTCCTAATGTGACCCGCTTTGCTACGCAACCACCGCACCGATAGTTCTAGAAACACGGGTCCTTCTTTCTCCCGCTGACAGGGAGTAGAATGTTGAAACTGCTTCACTTCTGTTTTTATACTGCCTTTTTTTATATGTCCTCAGCTTCCAAAGCTCAGCTTGCCTAGTACTGTTTATGCTTCCTGCTGAGAAATTCCCGGGAACCAGGACTACTGTGGCGAGCACGGATTGTCTGAAGTAACAACGGCAACAATTCCAGTGCTACAAAATCACTTGCTCTTCCGTTTGTCGACGGCTTCATTGTGCAGGACCCAAACTCTTCCACAAGGACCAGACTCCAACACGTGAAACCTCAATAACTTTCTGGGGGAAGTACTTAGGCAAAAAGCTGCTGCTGGAACTCTAAAATAATCAGCATTTTAATTTTTACAACTTGGTCGAGTGACTCAAAGGAGAGAAGACCCTTCACTAAATGGCAGATTTCTTTCAAACTCTACGACATCTCTGTGTGTAACCACCTCTGAAGACCACAGTGAAAACCGGACAAGATCCCCAGTTTCTACTTATCTCCTGAAGAGAGAAGATGATGCAGGGAAGATACAATGTGCTCCTAGATGCTGTAGAAGATCATCCTCCCTTGGCCACAGAGATGCTCGGTTTTTCCTCTTCTCCAGCCCGGTAGCTCCGCTTTGTTTGATTCTTTGCAGAAAGCCTTTGGCAAATTTGAAGCAAGAGAGAAGTCACCCAAATCTGGGGTATAAAATGAAGAAAACCAGGGAGACTGACAAGAGACACGGGTCTCTGAAGCCATCCATCCTTATGTCATAAGGTCACTTGATGTAGCAGTTTTAAAAATTCAGAATATAAGCGACTATGTTTGAGCTTCAGCAAATGCAAACTTCTTTAAGCTAATTGGGTCTATACAGCTCCTGAAAAGTGAAGATATCGTCCCTGCTCAGTGCAGGGTGGGGTAGATTAGAGGAGCTTTAAAGGTCCTTTCCCACCCAAACCATTTGGTGGTTTTTATCATACCGGGAAACATCTAAAAAACCAATATGGATGTATTGCTCTTTCTAACTTCAACCCGAGCGAAAAACAGTTGCAATTTTAAAACTGAAGGGTGGTGGAATGAACAATTTGGAAATTTATAGATGGCAAGAACACAAAGACTCTTTAAAAATTGTATTCTCGGAGAAGATGTCTCTCCGGTAAGAAGCTTTGAAGGAAAACGTGGCAGTTCTTTTACGAGAACAACAACAGAATGAGTAAAATTACACCGCTGACGCTGTTTGCTGCAAGTATCAGAGTTTATTTAAGAAACATCCCCAAAAGCTAAACTATCGACCTACCTGAAAGGAGGAAAAGGAACTGAAACGCAGTTACTAAGAATTTTAAATGTATTTTCATCTCTTATTTTTTGACAAACCCCTTTGCTGGGCTCCATACAACGGCACGTAACAAATACTCTACTAACGAGGAGTAAAAATCACTGGTGTAAACTACGCAGAATTCCTTCTGCTTTTGTAGAATTACAAGGAGAGCAAAGCACTGCTAAGAGTAATTATGTTGTAGTTTACTCAGGAGAGACTGTTCAATATCACAAAGAAGTGGCAGCGGCAGAAGAGACAAGAGCCTCAGAAACCGTCTGTGATTCTTCAGGCTTTGATAAGCTCCTGGTCTGTAGCTTCTGAAGCTACAATGAAAAACCGAAGAGTATTTAGTATAATTTAATTATTTAAGGTATGTTTGGCATTCTCTGTTTCGTTTTGGGGTTACAGGATGTTATTGGCATATTGCAATACTTTTCATACGCTCGCACGCTACACCCCTGTGAGACACGGGCCATCCTCACGCCCTCCCCCAACAGTTTAAACGCTGAAGGAGCTTTAGACGCTCAGCTTTCAAAGTGGGGATCTAAAGGGGTAGGAATCACCAAACACCCTCTGCAACTGCAGCCCCATCCAGCTCACCTCAGGTGTCTATTTTAGGACTCCACAGATTACATGTGACAGTAACGGTCCTTGGAATTAGTTCTGCATGAGCATTAACTTCGGCTTTCGGTTTTGTTCTGCAAATAACCCCCGTTGTGAAACTCTAACAAGAAGCCAGCGGGAGTAGGGAGGTGATTGTTCTCCTGTACCCAGCTCTGGTGGGGCCGCACCTCAAGTGCTGTGCCCAGTTTTGGGGCCCTCACTCCAAGAGGGACATGGAGGTGCTGGAGAGGGTACAGAGGCGGCTACCGAGCTAGGAAAGGATCTTGAGCAGATGTGTGAGGAACGGCTGAGGGATCTGGGGCTGTTTAGCCTGGAGGAGATTGAGGGGAGACCTTCTGGCTCTTTACAACTACCCAAAAGGAGGTTGTAGTGAGGCAGGGGTTGGGCTGTTCTCCCTGGTGGTGAGCGACAGGACAGGGGGAAATGGTCTGAAATTGCCCCAGGGGAGGTTCAGGTTGNAGAAGGCAGCCGGTGGCGACGTCCTTCAAGATGAGAACCTCTCCTAGAGGAAAGGTAACACTGGTGGCCTTTCTCCATTTTCCTTCACACCCGATCGCTTTCCCGGAGAGGCAAGAGGGGCTCGCGCTCTCTAGCAACATGAGAACTTAGCAATTTAGCAGAGGCGGCATGAATCAGTTAGCGTCGATCTTGAGTGACGGCCTGTCCATCGCACGTTGAGTCAAACCCATGGCAAAGGCAGCCACATGGTGGAGTTGGTCTGTTTTCCCAAAGAACAAGCGGCAGGACAAGAGGAAGCGGCCTCCAGTTGCCCCAGGGAAGGTTTCAGTTGGAGCTGAGGAAGAATTTGTTGCCCTTTGGGGTTGTCCAGGCGTGTGCCAGGCTGCCCAGGGCAGGGCTGGAGTCCCCCTGCTCCCTGGAGGGGTTTCCAAGGCGTGGAGCTGTGGTGCTGAGGGACAGGGCTCAGGGGTGCCCTGGCAGGGCTGGGGCAACACTTGGACTCCATGATCTTGAAGGTCTCTTCTAACCAGAACAATTCTTTGATTCCCTATGAAGAGATGATTGGAAAGCCTTGACAGGCTTCATGCAGATGCCCGTGTGAACACTAAATCATCACAGAATCCTAGAATGGCTTGAGCCGGAAAGACCTTAAAGATCATCTCATTCCAACCCCCCTGCCATGGGCAGGGACACCTCCCACTAGAGCAGGTTGCTCAGAGCCTCAATCCACCTTGGTCTTAAACACTTCCAGGGATGAGGCTCCACAGCTTCTCTGGGCAACCCGTTCCAGTGTCTCACCACCCTCAGAATAAAGAACCTCCTCCTAAAGCACAAGGATCCAAGTCCCTGCGCTGAATTTGCCTTGTTGTGCAGCTCTCAGCCTTCAGAAACATCCAACTAACGAGCAAAAAAGAGGCAACGAGAGGCAGAGGCGGAGGTTTGGGCTGCGCGCTCTACGCTCGGCTCCGTTCCGTTCAGACACGCCTCGCGAGCGGCCCGGGCGCCGATGTTTCGCCGAGCGAAGACCAACAAACGAGTTCTGTCAGATGCAAAGATCGCCTCCGCGATAGCGAGAGCTCCCTAACCCATTTTTCTCCCCTCCCATCTGCTGGGTCGGTGCAGCAGCTGGGTTGGTAGAGCTCATCAAACGGAAACCTACTTCCCCGTCGCGACGCCGAGACGACCTTGGTTCGAAGGCTTTGTTTCCCGACCGAAGCGCCCGGCGGCAGGTGTTCAGAAAGAAGGTTAAACCCATCCGTTGGAGCAGTCCTCCGGGGAAAAACAACGCTCCTTTGTAGGCACACTGTTAATTTAAGATGCTTATAGAACTAATTTCTGAATATTTTCCCCTTCTGCCCCTGAACCATCAATCACAGTTGTTTTTTAGCGGCCTCTTCCCCCTCCAACGTAGGAACCGGCGAATTAATGAGCTCGCTGCGTGCGCGAAGTGAAAGCACCGACACAACACCTGTCCCCCTCCTCTGGGGCGCGGTGCCACAATAACGCTGATCGCTTGATATTTCCCTAAGGATAAAAAGCAATGAAATTCAAATTAACCCATCCTTTTGTTGAAAAGGGGAGAAGTGGGGGAAAGACCGAAGGGAATCCGATCCAACGGTCTCACTTTCATAACCGTTTCCATCACCGCCGTTGCTTTGAGACTGGGAATATTACACTCGCGCCGCTCGTTCCCCAGTAAAATGTAATAGCAGTTGTCACTGGAAGATAAAATTGGGAGGTTTTTTTCAGGTTATTAAAATCTTGCAAGTTGTTTGTTTTACTCGTATCCCACGAGCAAATCCACGCCATAAACTGAAGGAAAACTAAAAGCTTCATTTCAGAGCTAACAACCCAGCCAACACCTACTTCGGGAGCATCACAATAGCTCAAGTCTGTGTGAAACAGCCTCAACTGCATCGGGAGCCTTCCCTGCAGCCAAAAAAATAAAACCACAAAAGGAAAAAAATCTGGCTTTAAATACCAGAAGCCACCTGGCTCACGAGATATCCCAAGTATTCCAAGCTGACTAAATATTCTTCCTTCAGACGGCGGGATTTCTGAAGGTGCCGCCCCGTGAGCTCACGGCTCTTTCCCGCTGGCCGGTGCGCTCTCCTCAGCCGCAGGAGCATGAAAGCTCCGTGCATTAATTTTGCCCACTGGCTCACATTAAAACGATTAAATTCTTAGAATCATTATGAAAAAAAAAACCCCATTTCTAATTACTCTCCAGATTTACTTCGTAACTGCTGAGTTGCTAGATGGCCAGAGTGGAAATGCAAGCGAAGCGATCGGCCTCTGCAAGGCTCGGGCCGGGAACGGAGAGCTTTGAAATCTGACCTGAGCCAAAAAGAAATAAATAATAAAAAAGCAGTAAAAGCTTATAAAATTACCATCTTAATGGGATGCTGGCTGTTCTGGAGGAAACTTATTCCTTCCTTATTAGCTCAGATCTGTCTCACCGTGATGAACTCATCCGCAACACTTTTATTTTTTTATCTAAGAATTTAATCTGTGTGAGTGCCTAAAAACCACATCCTTATGAAAACTGCCTCTATAAACCATTTAGAATGCAACGAATTCTACTCTGGAATAATTTCCTTTTGAGTTTCCCTGGCATGTTACGGGAAAGAAATCCATGGGAAAGAAACTTTTCAGTTCATAGAAAAACCACTGGTTTTCACCAGAATCTACCCCTCGCCTGCGTTGTGCCGGGGAACCCACCGGAGTCTGATCACCTGCTGGAAAAACGGCTGGAATAAAGAACGATGCAGCAGAGAGCGGCCTCTCACAAGGTAACGCCACAGGGCTTTCCTCATCGATCTCCTTCTTGAAAAGGGATCCCAGAGGACAACTAAAAAGGTCCTGACTCGTGACTGGAGTCTAATAAGTCGCCTGCGAGGCTCGTGCCCTTCAGGCCCTGCAGTTAGTCACGGTGTCGGTCACCCAGAAGCTCGACACCGGCCGGCTCTTGCGTCGGTGGGGTGGGAATGCAGAAGACCGACAGCCTCAGCGATCGGCTGACAGGTATCATCCGACAATCGTGGGCCAGCTTCAGGAGACTGCTCCCGGGAGAACGCCCTGTTAATCCCAGGAAAGCTGAACCTCAGTGAAGCTGTCAGGACGCCGGGTGGTTTGTGGCTTTACCTTGAAGTGGAAGACAGAATCCAATCCAACTCGGTTTTGAAGCGCTAGCCAGGGTTTGTCATTAGAGAGATTGCCCAAGCACCTGCCCTTCTGTTTCACCAGGATGAGGAACTGGTGTCACGAGTCTCTCAGCACTAACGCCGGGCGCTGAGCATGGGAAAATCATAGACTAGAATCAGAGAATGGTTTGGGTTGGAAGGGACCTTAAAAGATCATCTGATTCCATCCCCCCTGCCATGGGCAAGGCCACCTCCCCACTAGAGTAGGTTGCTCAGAGCCTCATCCAGCCTGGATGAAGCAAGTCTACTTGAGAGTACCACCCATGAGAGGCTGGGACCTCTCCTTCCTTTTCCCATGGACAGATACAAGCTGAAGTGGGGTGTCCTCTTGAGAGAAAAAAGCAAAGTCCCCTCCCGCCACACGGTTGTTTTCCCCAGCACAGCTTGTCACTGGAATAAAAGAATCACACCACAATTCTTGAACATAGTCCTCACTTTGGACCATTCAAGCCCCTCTCCCGAATAACCCCCTTCGGATGAGCTGTAGTTGTGTGAGATCACAGGTCTAAGGACCCATAAACTCTTTTCCTCCTTATAGACCCAACACACGGATTAAAATGACAAAAGCATCTCTTCGACTCAAGGCACCGCTCGCCCAAAGGGGTCTCAACACAAACGATGAAGCAAATCCCATCTACTCCTATTTCTCATACTTAAATCCCAATGCTCCTCCCCAAAAAGCCATCACACAGTTGTCCTCACCCCTTCTTTACTGGCACCCACAACACACTGCTCGATACGCCCAAGTTTCACAGAAATTAAGACACAATTAAAGAGACGCCTGCCTGAATTACTGGCAAATCTGGCAAACCAGGGATACTGGGGAGTCGCTGCCGTAGGTTGCATTTAGCAGCTTTGTCCCATGGCCAGAGAGGCTGGAAGCTCCTTGTTGCCATGTAGAAAAAAAAAAAAAAAGTGCTTTTTTTTTTTTTCGATATTCACACTTCCTTGGAAATCAAACAATAAATTAGGGAAAAAAAAATACCCTAATGAATCAGACAATATGTTTTCCATCAACCCTGCTTCAAGAATGTACTTGGACTAAAATCTTTGCAGCCTTTCTATCTACTTTGGCAGTAGATACCCTTTCTGGAATTGATTCGATGCCTCCAAGACAAACCGTAGCCAGTTTACTACGACCCAGCCTTGGAATATATCCCCATTAATAAACTCCTGCGACTCGAATGAAGCCACTTGGCATTAAGAACCCAGAACAAAAGCAACATCCTTGGTCAAGTCAAGCCCTCCACTCTGCAGCCAGCAATGGCACAGAAGCCTCCTCTGTCATCCAGCTTTGTCCTGAAATCATCAACTCATCGTGTCGTTCTCTAATTTCCAACTCAAGCTTATCCAGGGCCACGTTATTCTGCCAGCGCTGCCGTTTGACTCTTAACAGCTCTTTTCTCCATGTCCTTTTGGGATTTCTAAACCTGCATCTTTTCTTGCTCTTCTCTTGCAAGGCTCCATCCACTCTTCTTCCACCCTCCTCCCCCAAGACAAGCTCCAACAGAACCTCATTCCTGGAGCCCTTTCATTACTTTTCACTTCTTTTTTGTTTTCTTCTTATGGTCTTTTATATTTTTTTTTTTGATCCAGCAGAAGGCAGGCAGGGACATAATGCCATCCAGAACAAAAATTAAAATAGTTGTAGATGAGATGACATTTGTTCTGATAATGGTTCAGAATGAGTAATCGCCCCGCTGTGAAATTGCCGGAGAGGAAGGTGTCAGAAACAGAGGAGTGGGATTTTGGAAAGATGCAAATAATTGTAGCTTAGAGCAAACGTACAGAGTTTGGGGGAGAAGAAACAAACAGTGATTTTAGCAAACACAGTATTTACACTGTATTTCCTACTCTCCACAAAGAGAAATATCGTTAGTCTAAAGGTTTTCTTTCTCACCTTCTAGTGTGAATGGAATAACGTTCATGATCATTTAATTTTTTTAAAAAAATCAGTTCAACCGAATCTTCGAAAGATAATTTGGTGTCAGGGTTATTACATCGATTGAGAAAATGTTATGATGGAACACCAGAGACCGGAATGGCGATGGAATAGCGGCGCCGGTTGCCAAGAGAAGTTGTGGAGTCTGTCCGCGGAGATACTCAAAATTTATCTGGACACGGCCAGAAGCCATCTGCTGTAGGTGCCCCTGCTTGGAGATGATCTCCACAGGTCCCTTCCACCCTCAGCTATTCTCCAATAAATACGAGAGTATAATACACTCAAATACCATAGCAAGAGTTATTAGTGCTCTATTGCTACTTAAAACTCCTCTCAGCTCTCTCCGAAAGCACCGCTTCAGGACTAGAGCTGAAATATAGATATGAAATGTATATAATAAAAATATACGCTACGTTCTTAAACAAATGCAATGCAAATTTTTAGAAAGACAAGTCCCCGACTTCAAACACGAGGAGTCAAGTGGCCTGGCCAGAAAATTATAACTCTCTTCTGTGACTCTTCTACAGCCTGGAAGACGACACAGTTTGGATATTACTTCTCAGGTTTGATATTTATTAGTTTATTATTATTATTATTAGTTTGATATTTATTAGTTTATTATTATTATTTATTAGTTTATTATTATTAGTTTGATATTTATTAATTTATTATTATTATTTATTAGTTTATTATTATTATTATTAGTTTGATATTTATTAGTTTATTATTATTATTTATTAGTTTATTATTATTAGTTTGATATTTATTAATTTATTATTATTATTTATTAGTTTATTATTATTATTATTAGTTTGATATTTATTAGTTTATTATTATTATTTATTAGTTTATTCTTATTCATTTATTATTATTATTAGTTTATTATTATTAGTTTATGATACTGCTTTTTCCACATTTTGCTTCTTTTTCCTTTTCACCACAAAAGAGTCACTGGGTTTAGGGTTTTTTTGAACACCGCAAATATTTTAGCGTCATTCAGCATTAAAGATTCCACATAACGGCTTCAACAACGCTTGTTAAAAAGAAAAACATAGATAAAGCAGAAGTAAAAATGTCTCACTAAGAAAATAAACTTTTAATGGCAAATATGGGAATAACCCAGCTCTTTGGATAACTCAAATTTAGCCTTTTTTTTTTTTGTATAAACAGATTCTTAATTATACATACAGATAGAGAAGTATTTTTATGTTCCTTTGTTGACTTTCAAAGCTACATCTGATTCTTGAGTGGCCTCAGCTCACCTTCGTATACACTGAGAAGGGAGACGACTCTTGGCACTCACTTTTCTAGGAAACACAATAATTCTCCGTTACAAAAAAACCAAAAGAACTAACAGAAAGATGGTGCAGAGGAGAACTGCTTGTTCATATGAATAATGGGGAAAAAAAACCCCAAATTCGGCACGTGTAAGCATTTGTTACATTTTCGTGCCGTACAGCTCGGCCGTGTCTGAGCTAAGCGGACGTTTACCAAAATCAAGGCACATAGAGAACATGTCCAGGAGATCTGGACTAGTCTTACAGGTGATCTTAGCCCTAGATTTCATTATATGTCATTATTAGAAGAGATCTATTATTTTTAAGTATAGTTTTGACTTAATGATACTGATTTTAGGTCTAGAAACAACTTGTTTTAACGGAGAGAGCATCTATCTTTCTGTGTTTGTGTATTTACAGACTGTATTCTGCTGAGTCCTGAGACCAATGGCATTCAAATGGTGGTGCCCTTCCAAGGAGGGAAGGTTTGAAAATGGTGAAAAATGATAACAATATTCTGGAATCACTGGGAATAAATGCACAGAAGTGCAGTATCTCCAAAATGCGGTGTTGGGCAAGGAAATACTGGAGAGAGTCCAATGGAGGCTATGAAGATGCTGAAGGGACTGGAACATCTCTGCTGGGAGGAAAGGCTGAGAGCCCTGGGGCTGTTGAGTCTGGAGAAGAGAAGCCTGAGAGGGGAGCTGATCCATGTCTAGAAATGTCTGAGGGGTGGGGGTCAAGTGGAAGGGGCCAGGCTCTTGTCTGGGGTGCCCTGGGATAGGACAAGGAATAACGGATATAAGCTGGATCACAGGAGGCTCCACCTTAACAAGAGGAAAAACTTCTTTGGTGTGATGGTGCCGGAGCCTGGCCCAGGCTGCCCAGAGAGGTGGTGGAGTCTCCTTCTCTGGAGACTTTCCAACCCCCCCTGGATCTGTTGCTGTGTGGCCTGCCCTGGGTGATCCTGCTCTGGCAGGGGGGTTGGACTCAATCTCCAGAGGTCCCTTCCAACCCCACCATTCTAGGATTCTATGTTTCTACCTGGTGTTTCTGTGCTGACAGCACAAGACGTTCAATGACCAAGGAACGCTCCAGAGAGCGCAGCAGAAGCCACCTCGCTGAAATTCACTCAGATGCAAAATACTCAGACTTACAAAGATCGCCGTTCAGCATTCGCTGAGATTTTGGCAGAGATGTACAGTTAACACCCCAAACGGTTGGTCTACAGCTACTTTGACGTAACTGCCCAACATCTCCAACTCTGAAACCCAGTGCAAGAGTCACAATCGTTAACGCATCGCTCTTCAGAATTTTCAAATGCAAATGACAGCAATTCCCTTTAATTCATGAAAACAAAAAGTGAAATCTTTTCCTTTAGGTGATTGATGTCCTAACGCACATAGTGTGTGATATTCAGTGGTTAGGAGTGACCAGCGCTTCAAAACCAGAGACGTCAAACCTCCTAACTGGTTTAGTTGCCATTTAATAGCCATTAAACGAGTCAGTTGGAAAAACGAGAATTAAAGGCCGTTCTAGATATAGAGCATCCTTATTAAGAAGAGAATGGTATGAAACTGAGGACTCCAAACCAGTAAGTCACCCTCAGTGAAATATTGAATACAATGAGGAAAAAAAAATAATTACAAAATGACCTTGTGGAATCATAGTGTGGTACAAGTACAAACCAACCTGCCTGAAGATAACGGTTGAGAAATCAACGTTTCCCTTTGTCTTTAGCTCAGCCAACCCAATTACAAGTGAGTCCCGGGGATGAAATGATTGCTTGCACTCAATATGCTAATTGACTGGAAATCGCGTACGTGCCAAGGCGACGATAAGAGAATACGCTGCACCCTGAGGAGGATTTCACAATCCAGTCCTGGATGTGGAAGGAGGAGACGGGGCCGATGGTACTACAGCTGAAAAGGAGAATCCTGAGAAAAATAACTTGAGTATATTCTTTTCCTTGAATATGTTCTCTTTCCTGAGCATAAACTAGGAGAAATTAAGTGACTCACTGGTAGGAACCAGTGTAACGCTGTCACTAATGTTGTTCTGAGCTGGCAGTGCATTTGTTTTTGAAAGAAGCCGAACTCATCATTCAGATTTGCTCCATCTCTTCTGAGTACACAGCAATATGGAAAAGATGTTTTTATTTCAATCTCTCTTTTTTTTTTTTTTTTTTTTTTTTTTTTTTTTTTTTTTTTTTTTTTTTTTTTTTTTTTAGGACAGAATAATTACATTCAACAAGAAACAATTCCTTAGGGCAGCTTTAAGCAAATCCATTACCTCTTCTAAGTGGAATTCTAAACAATAACTAATGAAAAAGAAGGGGGGAGGAGAACTCCAGCTTCATAGACATCTCGGAATATCTTCTCTTTATGCCTGTGCCACACACGAACGGGGCTAAGACATTTCTTAACAAAGCCTCTTTTTTCTGTCTCCAGCTTAGCGCACTCCCCCGCATCTTTCCGAAGCCCCGCTGTAACACAGATGGGAAAACAGCTGAGGCGGTTTGGATTTAAAAAAACCGGCGGCCACGCCCCCGGATAGTGTTGAAAATGGCACAAATTGGAACACGCCATCTATTGCGGCCACTAAAAAACGCTCAAAGTCCATCCCAACTTCGGCAGCGCCCCAAAAAGGCAAAAATTCTACGTCTCGCCGCTGTTTTCGGCAAGATGTTTGCAAGCCTGGTCTTTTCTCCTCTGTGGTCAGCGCGTGCGATTGTTCTAAAGCACTTGGGCATGAAAAGAAAGCCTGTGTCAACAGGGGCTGCACTTCAGCCACAACACGGCCATGGGAAAGAGACAGTCAGCTCCGAGAGCTTCTCCAGTCTTTGCGAGTCAACCTGGCCCATCGCAAAATTTAAAATCTCTACAGTAAATTCAAACGTCCATCAGGAATTCAGGGAGGAAAAAGAACTCTCAAAATTGAATTTAAATAGTTTGTAGAGTAAGGGTTATTTTCTTTGGTTTTCTTCTCTTTTTTTTGCGGGGGGGATGGGGGAGAAATGATGAGACAGAGCTGCAAAACCTGAGCTGGGACTTCAGAGCAGCTTGTCTCCCTGTCTCTTTTGCTCCTGCTCAATTTTTATTTAAAACTTAGCACGATGAGCTCCAACATCCAGCAGAGTGAAGTAACGGCAGAGCAGATGACTAACCACTCCCCTAACTCTTGGCTCTGGGCCTCCGTTGCTTTCCCACCACAGTCGCTTTGCAGTTGGCACCTGTTCCCAAGAAAGCTTCCCGGCGTTGAAACGCTGCCGCTCAGCCTACGTCGTCGGGAACCGTCCCGCCGCGTTCGTCCAGGGCACCGGGGAGAAAGTAAAGGGAGGACAAAGCCAAGCCAAGTGGGAAGGAAACACACTTGAGAACGTTACCCTTCTTACGGGGGCGACCTTCGAAAAGGATGTAAAGCAAACAAAGCAGTTCAAGGGAGCCAAGGGGGTCTGAAATGGTGACAGATATGGGAGACAGGAAAGAATTTTGAAAATTTACAGTAAAAAAATAAATAAACTGTGATTAGATCATGAAGTACGTTTGTGAGAATGGGAAATAAAACAAATTCTTGAGCCAAAGGCATCAGCAGGTGACAGAGATGAATCCTAATATTAAAATCCATTTCTCCAAAGGTAGCTGTCAAATAACACATTAAAATTAAATCCCTGAGGTGGTATCATTTCAATAGCAACAGAAATCCATTGGCAAGCTTGGACTTTGTTTGCCTTTGTGCCCGTCCTAGATCCGTAGAAGTGCTGTTGACAGACCCAAGCTGCTATTAACAAAACATTCTTTCCATTTACACTTTGGGTTTCTTAGGCAACCACGATTAACCCGCCCCTCTCTGTCCAGCAGCAGCGACGAACAGAAGTGAGCGGGTGAGAACTCCCAGCTCCAGGAAAAATCCACCTGATGTTATTACACAGCAAGATGGGGCCTCGCCTGGCATGGAAATAGGCAGAGTGGAGAGGAAAAAACATCGGCTGGATTAACTGTCTGGTTTTGTTGCCGACGGAAATACTATTCAGTGTTGCGCCGCCTCAGCAGCGCTCGTAATAATTAAGTCCTTGAAAATATCAAGGCAGTTTTAATATTTTTCAAAGTGAAGATCGGAAGGAAAAGAGAAAGGATTTAAAGAGATGAGTGAGATCTCGGTTAAAATGACATTTGCAAAAGGAGTTCTGTGCTGCTCATTGTTCTTGCAGAAAAAGTCTTTGTCATCAGGATCCCAGAATCCCAGCGTGGTGGGGGTTGGAAGGTCCCTCTGGAGCTCCTCTGGTGCCCCCCACCCCCCTGCTCCAGCAGGGTCACCCAGAGCAGGGGGCCCAGCAGCGCAGGGTCCAGGCACCTTGGGAATCTCTCCCGAGAAGAAGACTCCCCCAAGCTCTCTGGGCAGCCTGGGCCAGGCTCCAACACCCTCCCACCAAAGAAGTGAGCTCCTAATGAAAAATAAGAATTTCCAATGCAAAATTAGAGTTTGTAATTTGTTTTAAACTCCTCCTGCTAATCAGGTCTTACCCGTTAACAGTAAATCAAATGTGCTTTCCACACCTGCTTCCATTCCTCTAAATAATGTCACGGAATCATAAAAGGGCTTTGGTTGGAAAAGACATTTAAGATCATGGAGTCCAACCATTAACCAAACACTACCAGGGCACCCCTGAGCCCTGTCCCTCAGCACCACAGCTCCACGCCTTGGAAACCCCTCCAGGGATCAGAGGGACTCCAGCCCTGCCCTGGGAAGACTCCTACTCCAGCCCCTTCCCCAGCTCCGTTGCCCTTCTCTGGCCACGCTCCAGCCCCTCCAGCTCCTTCTGGGAGGGAGTGGTCCAAAATTGAACCCAATATTCAAGGTGTGAAAACATAAGTGCATATATATATATATATAAAAAATATGTAAATATAAAAATATATTAATATAAAATAGAAGAATATTTATATTTATATAATATATAAGAATACTTATAAATATTCATTCTTAGCAAGGTAGTACTGAGGTGTTTTAATCCCATGAAGCCACATGAGTAGGGATATTATGAATATCAGAGCACAAGCAAAGACTCTTCACACTGCTTAGCTGCATTTCTCAAGGATTCCCACTAGAGTAGCAAACATCTTTGAAACAGTTCATTTTTCTTTTTTTTTTCCTCTTTAATATCTAAATCAGCTGTCTCCCCCAGCAGCACAGCGCCTAGCCCAGCCCTGAAGGAGTCGTGAAAACAGTGGCACCTCTGTTTCTACCTGGATTTAAGAGAAATGAATCTCAGCTCACAACCTTCTTCACTTTGTAGAAAATCCGATTGTTGTCGTTCAGCCCAATAAACCTTTCCAGGCCTAAACTACCTTATGCAGTTCAACTGTGGGACTGAAACGAAAGAATCAACAGCTCTTCGCACCATACTCGGCCATCTCAAGAAAGCAGACACATTTCTTTATCCTGGGAAGACAACAACTACCACTTGTTTCCATCTTGGGAGGTTTCTGGCTCGACACGGCCCTTTCTTTTTTTCTCTGGGTAAGAAAAGCTGTATTGACCATTTAAAGTCCTATTTTTTCCCAAGAGAAATGTACTTTACGATCAGATTTGGGGATGGACTTTGCTGAGGATCTATTTCACTTTGTAGCCAAATTTATCCCAGTTTTGAGACATATTTTCCTAGGCTGGGGCAGGTGGCTGTGTCCCAGTTTCACTGTCTTTGTAATTTCCAAGAGGAACAAAACTCTGCCAACTCCCCTTGTAAAGAGCAAAACACGGTGGTGCTGGAGGACATGAATATCAAACAGCAGCTAAATGCACTTTGAACTTTTTTTTTCTCCCTCTTTTACCCTACTTTTTACCTTACATCAGCTCTACCTGAGGTTGGAGGTCTGAAAGAAAGGAACTTAACAGCTTTTATGGTAACAGGAATTGAAAATCAGACGGGATACGGTTCTGTGCTGACCCTGCTTGAGCAGGGGAGGTTGGACTAGAGGATTCCCAGAGGTCCCTTCAACCCAAGGGATTCTGTGCTTCTCTAAAGGGACTGGCCAGAATTTTCTCCCAGTCCTCCATCAACATCTAAGGTAGAAATTGTAAAGTAAAAGAGTAAAAAGACAAACTTTGAAAGCCAAGCACTGGATCAGGACCGCAGACTAAAAAGCCAAGCTAGCATCAAGAGCTTGTTGAGAACGGCTAAATTATTGGGGAGATGATGATCTGAACAGCAACAGGAGCAAGAAGAATCTGATTTCCTCAAATGTCCCTCCTTGAGCTTAATGTTACAAAAATTCAACTCTCTGTTCCATGGCTCTGCCCTCTAAATGCTGATATGATCTGGTAGAAGCACAAAGAGAAGCAGGAGGAGCAGCAAAGAGATGACTGGATGGGACTGTTTTATGATTGGATGGTGCCACGCTTCCCTGCTTCTTTCCCTTCATTTCTGCATTTTACCTTGATGCAAAGTTGCTCCGTAACTCTCACAAAAAAAAGATTATATATGAGATAAAAGTCCGACCCGAAGAACATGCGAAGGACACAGCCCCACTAAAACGCTGCGTTTACGATGGGGGTACCAGTTCTATAGCTCGCAAAAATTAATTTCATTTTCCACTGAATGAACTCTTCCTGCACAAAAAAAAATGAATCTATTTTTCGAGGCCGAGCCTGAACTCATTTTTGAAGGCACTGAGTGAAAAGCGGGATGCCAACACAAAATTCAGCTCCTCGTTTGAATATCAGTGTGCTCAAAGTAGAATTAAAGACGCTGTTCCTCCCACTGGAAAAAAAAAAATGCCCCGACCTCGGTGAAAATCGACATTTTTAGGCCGTTGTGAGCAGATTATTTCACAGGGCAGCAATCCTGACTGGAAAGATGGCACCACTGTGAACAGTCCCAGCATCAGAAACGATGAAAAGCGTTACTTGTAGTAGCACCGTAGGCAGTTTGGCGTTATTCATATTGAAAGAAGGATGCTCTAAGGTAGGGACCTCGCTGGTTTAAACTCAATTAAGAGATTTGTCCAGGTAGACACAAAACACAGCTCTCTGAGTTGCCTGGTTAAGTTGACGTCCACAAAACGAGAGCCGTTCCCCTACAGCAGAGCAAGTGCAATAAAATATCTTAATCGTGTTATATAGAGAGACTCAGAATGGTTTAGGGTGGAAAAGTTCTTTCAGATCATCAAGTCTAACTGTTAACCCAACACCTTCCACTTTTCAAGTAGTAGGTTTTTTTCCTTGCTGAAGGAGATTTAGGGAAACAATATTCACTCAGCTTTTCATGGCTCCTCTCAGAACCCATCTGAGCCTTCATGGCCATGTCACGACGGGTGGCAGCTGCCTCTTCTACCTGCTGTTGCTGCCCAGGCAACAGGTTAAAGCCACTGCCTGAAGAGCAGCAGGATGTGCGCACGGGGAGAGCTGCTTCCAGATTTCAGAAACTCTTCCCATCCTTTCTAATCTCTCTTAGAAACTTGGANCTCCAGGAGCTGAAAGGGCTCTTCCAACCAAATCGATTCTGTGATTCTATGAGTCTAAGGTCAGGCAACACGAAAACCTTTTTGCCCTGCACTTACTCCTCCAAGAGCAGGAATACTGGGGTATTGATTTCCTGTCTTTGTGGCCCAGAAGTTTTTATCTCACAAAGAAAGGAACCGATGCCTTCCAGAGCTGACAAATAACCCAGGAAACATCCAGGTAGCCACAACTCACGATCGAAGCATAAAGCTATCTCGTTGCTTCCTCCATTTTGGGAGTATTTAGGTAGTTGAAGCAACATAATGTCTCTTTTTCATTTGAACACCCTCTGCCGAGTTGGTTCAGCAGCAGCCGAGGGAATCTGCAGCCAATTATTAACCCCGCGGTATCTCCAGCACGCAGCGATCCCACAGGAGGGAGGCGGGGAGGGCAGGCCTGGAGCAGCTGCGTATTCCAGCTCCCCCATTAGCGATTCTCCAGAACGAGTTACGGTGGCATCATCCTCCGATGGCAAAGATGATGGAACGGTTGAACGGACCGATGAATTTTTAACCTCGGATCGGCTCACAGTGCCGACGCAGGCAGCAAATTCCAGCTACCACAACTCCGGGTGGAGTTTTGCCCGTAAAACCTTCGGCCGCTGTGGAATCGACGGCAGCTCTCCATTCAGGAGAGTTTAACCTCAGAAAGTGATATTCAAATATTTGAAGTTAAGTTAAATAACATCAAGGCTTAGAAAAAATACAGTCTTATTTTGCGAGCGAGCGATACTCTCCACAAAGCTCAAAATTTTCCCCTCATTTAACGATCTATTTTACTAGCATGATCTAAGGATAAAATTATTTTTCCTCACAGCTTTGGAAATCTGTTTCAATTAGGAGTCTGGATGGTTTAATTAGGGAAGCATGTTTAGTTTCAGCCAAAAAAAAAAAAAATTAACAAAAAAAAAATTGGATGGTTGAGAAGAAAAACCCTTCTAATACTCCCTAGGGTCTATGGGTCCTTCAACCCAATTTGATGTGAATGAAACCATTATTGTTCTTTTGACTCCCGCTGAGCCATTATGTGAACGGGTTTCTAGAGATTGGAGTAGCATTTTACTACATGTTTTCCTTCCTCCACTAGCCAGGATTTTAGCCTGTAGACATCAGAACTTTCAAGGTTTAAAACAGTTTTTGTTCATCAGCCTGAGAAAGCAACACCCTTTTTCCTTGTATCGATTTTTACACAGATTTTAGGTTGGCACACAGGGGGTATTTGAAATCAACTGTGAAAAGCCCAAGTCCTACTTTCTCTCTCTCTTTTTAAGCGTCAGTTTAACACAAAAAGCTGCAGCAATGAAGACTCAATCGAGCAAATGAAAGCAAACACACCCACTGACAGATATTTCCTGCCATAAAAACGCTCACAGGTTGGATGGGAGGGAAGAGTCACACCCTAATAAAATCGAACCGAGAAAACAGCAACGAAAAAGGGTTAAAAGGTAATAAAAGGATTATTATCAAGCTACACTAAGCCAAACCTTTAAGTGATATTTTATTGCATTAAATTGTGAGCTCTGCTGATCCAGTCGGTGGTTTAACTGTTTTAGAATCGAAAAACCTATTTTTTTTCTACTTCTGCGTGTGCAGCTCTATTCAACCTTCTTGAAATAAAATTGCTTTCAAGTTAAGTTGCTGAAAATCTCTCTGTGATATCATTCTAAACCCAATTTTCTGCTTTGGCTCAAAAAAGAAAGAAGGCTTGAAGTAATTAATACTTACAATACTTTCCTTGGCTGAAGTAAAGAGCAGGCAGTTTGGTATCTAGGGCTCTTTCTTAGAGGCTTCTGCTCCTGTGATAACTCAGTTAAATAAATTGAACGGGTAATTTGCTTGAAAAACCCAAACTAACGAGCTGTAAGCTCTGGTTTTCTTCAGAAGGCACCTGAAGTAAGATTTCATACAGATGTTTCTGACACGAGCATAGACCGCTCTCAAACGAGCGCAAACCCACCAGGCTAAGCAAAGCAACAAAACTGTGAAGCAACGAACGACAAAAACTAGAAAAAGCACTAATCAGGCTGACGACAACTCCGTTTAAAGGCCAAAATTCCTTCAGAGCAAAACTTCTAACACGTCTCTAACGCCCCAAAATAAACTCACTAAGTCCTGCTCTTGAAGCTGGTTTAAAATAGCAGCTTTATATCCCGCATAGAGATCGTTCAGCCCAGAAACTCCACAAAAAACAAGCACCAAGCAGCTGAGGCAAGCCACCGATTTGCCAGCAATCCCTCATCTTCCAGAAGGCCAAACGATTTGAGAACGGCAAGGACCTTCCTTTGCAGCAATAGCAACACTTTCAGTTCAGGATGACAAGAAATTCTTACCGTATCCCCTCATTATCCATTTTCTGCACTCCCCAAACCATCGTATCGGTTTCCTCACCTGATAGGGACACGGGATGTGATATTCTCTGCAGCGTTCTTGAATCCACGTCGTCTCCCACACCCCTCGATAAGCCTGCTCGTAGAAATAGCAGCCAATTACAACCAACAGCGGCACCAGGTACAGAACACTGAAGACGCCGATCCGGATCATGAACTTCACCAGCTTGTCCTGGTTTTCCTTCTCTAAGGGGATTTCGATGCGAACCCGATTGAGCGAGATAATGCCAGCTAGCAGGAGGGAAACTCCGACAACCACGTAGAGGCAGAGAGGTGCGAGGACAAAATATCTCAACGCATCCACATCGTAGAGGCCGACGAAACATACGCCGCTAATGTTGTCCCCTTCGATTTTATTCATCGCTAAGAGGATGATGGTTAAAGTTCCCGGAATGCCCCAGGCGCTGGCGTGGAAGAGCAAGGCTTTCTTCTCGATCGCTTCGCTGCCCCATTTTGGCACAGCCGCCAAGAACCACGTGATGGTCAGAATGACCCACCAAACGCTGCCGGCCATGGTAAAGAAATAGAGCACCATGAAGAGCATGGTGCAAGCTTTGTTGTGAGAGCCCTGTGTCACTGTGGAAGCCTTGTACTGGGCAGGGCTCGACGCGTTACACGCTACTCGGTCTTCCAGCAGAAAGCCGATGAAGAAAATTAACGACACCATCATGTAACAGACGGCGTAAAATATTATCGGTCTTTCTGGGTAGCGGAATCTCGTGACGTCGATCAGAAAAGTTAAGAAAGTGAACAAGGTAGCGGAAAGGCAGACGATGGAGATCACTCCGATGAAGTAGCGGGCAAAGGAGAGCTCTTCGCGCCGAAAGTACATATTTGGACAAGGAGGGGAACAGTCTCGTACCCTCAGGAAAGAGTAACCCAGGTCGGGGTCTATTTTCAGCTCCCGAGGACACCAAAACCCATAATCCCTCTGTACTGCCATTGGGGCTTCTTCTGTGGGCTCCCCAACTAAACTGAGGTCAACGAGACGAGGATACGGCTCATCGCAATCTGGGAATCTAAAAAGTAAGAAAAGAATGATTCGCAAGACGTACACACGTACTTTGCAAAGAGTAGCAACCCTATTTATGTGTTTGACTTCAGGCACCTTAACTGGAGTGAAAACAGACAATTCAAATAACAAGTAATCCACAAAATGCTGCACTATGGATAAAAAACCCTCTAGAACTCATTGTCCCAGCATTCAGTGGATGTTGGAAGTGTAAAATCGGTTTAAAAATTAAAACAGAGAATAAATGGGCAAGGGGCCCACTGGGGCTTTAAACGTACAGGTGAGGATGTAAAAATCCATCTCAGGAAGCCTAGAAATTTAGGTTTGTTGTAAATTAAGACTGTGTGCCCAAAACCCCATCATTTTAGAGACTTTAGAAGCTTTCCTAAGCAGCTGTACTAGCTGCCATCAGGTAGGATAGTGAGAGAGTGAGACCCAAATGCCAAGGTAGCACTGCTACCAGCATTTATATATTGAAATTCCAATGAAGATATTTCTGTAACTAAATAAAGCTCTGCCTGGAGGCTAAGGACTGCTGGAGGTGGAAGTTTCGAAGGAGAGACTGGAAGGATTCCACACAGAGCTGCCCAGTTCTTCCCTCTGCTAGATGTTACCACCTCAGCAAGAGCAGCGTAAGCCAAATATCCCAGTTCCTCAAGCACAGTTGATGTTCTGGAACAAGGGCACTAACACAGCAGCAGCAGAGTTTCAATCCTTTTAGCTCTGGTTTTGAAATTTCCCTCCCTGGGTTTTACTGAGGTGATGGGAGAACCTAAAGGGCCCAGGTATCTGTTTGGAGTATGGAGTTAGAGTCATCTTTGATCCAGGTTATCAGCACCTAGAAGTATCCTCTGAGTTTTAAGACTCAACTTGACAGGGTGCTGGGCCATCTCACTTAAACCAGTGTATCTTTATTTATTTATTTATCTATTTATCTATTTATTTTACTTGAAAGGCTGGACCAGATGACCCTTGAGGTCCCTTCCAACCCGGCATTCTATGATTCTATGACTTATTCTTTTGCTAAAAGAAGTTTGAATTGCTTTTCATGCTCTTCAACTGTAAGAGAGCCTAGTTCTTTCTGTTTGTGCTCCTGAATTTTAATAGCTGTTGGAGTCACTGATGAAAAAAAAACAAAGCATGAAGAGATTGTTTTCAATCTCACGTACATTCTGCTTCAAATAGATCGGAAAATCGTTGAATCCTTCATGTAAAATTATTTGTGTAATGTAAAGGTGATAACTTCTGTTTGCACATAAGCTCAACAAGAGGTAGGTGCTCTGAAAACAGAGCTTGGAGATTTTATACACTCAGCAAAACCAACCAGAAAAAAGGATTATTCATCTCCAGTACATGGAATATTGCCTAATTTTTAGGGAAATTTATAGCAGTATCACCTATTAAACTTGGCTATAGCAGACAAAACCAGGTCAGCATAAATGACAAAGAAGCAAAAAAAAAAAGATGGGTATATCCATTCAATTAAGAATATGGATGTGCAGTTGCCAGTAACCACCCACAGAAATTTTCATCGTTATCTTGTGGGCAGATGATAGAAATACGGACTCAGCTTCCACCCCAGGAAACGGGCTGTCATAAAAATGGAAGGGAAAATAAGGGCACCTGTAACGGAACATGTTGAAAACGCCTCTGTTGGATCATAAAACATCCTACATCATATTAAAATTTTTATCCCAGGATTCTGAAAAAAAAATAAAATAAACCAACCAGATTTTCTCACCTGGTGCACTCCATATCCTCCGGCCAAGAGACCCCGAACATCTCCATGAGCTTGGAGCACTCGCTGTAGGCTCTTTGGCAGAGCCGGCGGCAGGGCAGGGTGACACGGCCGTACTCCATGCACACGGGAGCATAGAGGGCACACAGAAAGGGTCGAAAATCCCGGGAGCATTCCAAATTCACCATCGGATGAAACGGCTGGGAAAGAAAAAAATTCAATAAATGGAGAATTCAATAGCTACACACAGCGGTTTTGTAATTTGTCTGGTGAGGTATCAGGGCTTTCACAAGCAGAACAACGATCTTCTTTTTTCTTTTTTTTTTCCCAGCAGGTCGAGGGAGGTTCTCTTCTCCCTCTACTCTGCCCTGGTGAGACCACATCTGGAATATTGGGTCCAGTGCTGGGCTTCCCAATTCAAGAGAGACGGGGATCTATTGGAAAGAGTTCAACAGAGGCTGCGAGGACGATGAAGGGACTGGAACATCTCTCTTCTGAGGAAAGGCTGAGAGACCTGGGGCTGTTTAGTCTGGAGAAGAGAAGCCTGAGAGGGGAGCTGATTCATGTCTAGAAATCTCTGAGGGGTGGGGGTCAAGTGGAAGGGGTCAGGCTCCTTTCAGGACAAGAAATAACGGGTATAAGCTAGAACCCGGAAGGTTCCACCTCAAAATGGGGAGAAACTTCTTTGGTGTGAGGATGATG
>VWZK01022044.1:174885-189609 GCA_013396935.1 Baryphthengus martii | reverse complement strand
GCCCCTAATATTCTGTGACTCAAGACAAACTTCACCGCTGTCAACTTGTCTGGCACCCACAGGGCTGTTGTCTGACAGTCACTGGAGCTGCTCTGCTTTTCTTGTTCAGGTGCTGTGCCCTTTTGTCAGCAAGTACATTGCCCCTGTCAGCTCTGCCGTCACCCTTACCCCCTGTCTGTGGGGCAGCCATTGCTCACCTCTCTCTGACAAACAGCTATGTAAGTCCTTTCCAGCACTCCTGCTTTCTATTCAGGAAACTCTGCCTGGTATGAGCTGATACTGTGACTTGATTAGACAACTCTCATCAATTATTTGTGACAAATGTATTCAAGAACCACAACAATTCTACAGACCAATCTGGAGAGCTATAATGCAGAGAGACACTACTGCTAATTTAATAATTTCTTTGGATTTCTGTTAGAAGTGTCATAAGCTATGTCTTAATTGTGATCAAAACCAAACAAAAAATAAATCAACCAACAAAAAAAGCTGATCTAATAACAAAGATACACTTAAGAGGCTAAAAGGTGAAAGCCAAGACTAAATTAGTTAATTACAACACTACTTAGCATAAAATAGTCTTGCTACAAGTTTGCTTTAAGAACCAAAAGTCCACACATGTCTTTGACTTGCTTTAGAAGTGTTCAGCAGTAAAGCAAGAAGAGTGGAAAACTGTGACATGAAGCCTTAGCTTGTCAACGAATAAAGTAGACTCAAAACTCATCAATGAATAAAGTACACAAAAAACTCACACCAGGTGAAGTATTTCTCATCATAGAACAAAAACGTGCTGAGAAAACAATGTGCTCATACACATTTCATGACAAGTCTGAAGTGTTCAATTATTAGTAAATTCAAATTCTGTGCTTTAATTATCAAAGTTTCGCTCCTACCAGAACTTCTGACAAGCTACAAGCTTTGTGCCTGCTGGCAAATTCAGTCTGCTGGAACTCACCCCTCTGGAAAGAAGGCATTGATAATTCTGTCTCCCAGTGGGTTGATGGCAAGCTCTGGAATCCTCTGGAAGTCTTCACGGCTAAGTAACGCAAGAACACAAGAAGTCTGCATAAAGTTGAAGTCAGAGAAAGAGTTGCTTAAAAAGAATTCACAGTAAAACATCTGTTGGGTTCTATTTCTGCAGCAAGACACTTGGCAGCTTTTAAAATGTAACTCTTTAAATGATGTTTTCTCTATGACCAATGGCACAAAACAAAGCCAAAGACAATGCCAAGCCTGTAGGACATCACAGACCAGCAGTGCTATTTATCACGTTAACAGCGCTTCTCAGATGCCTACTCTGTGCTAGAAACCTTCCTGTAATGATGCCAGCTAGGCTGCAATTTAAGAAAGCTTCTGAAACAGCATTGAAGGAAAATATGGCTTCAAAATTTAAATGAGCTTTTTCTAAAAATAGTTATATTTTGGCACTGAATCATTTGAGCTGGTATAATTTTTCTCCCAACTGCTCCATTGCAGATTCTGGGACAATACTGTACTCCTCCAAACACACCACAGGTGATCTGCATATTCTAATAGATATTTTTGTTTGTTTAATTCAACAACTTGGTATCTTATTATAAATGCCAAATTTCAGATTATTTTAGCTTCAACCAAGCAGTGCCCTGTTTTATTAAATTTAGACTTGGACAGGGGCCTGTACACCAGACCTAACTTCACCAGTACATTGAAAGTACTCCCTCCTCTTGTCAACCATTCTCCTTTCTGCTCAGGATTCTACGTACACAGGATGGTATAAGTTAAACTGTTAAGGCTTCTTCTGATCTGGAAGAGATGAGAAGCTGTACTGATGTCAGCACATTTTAGATTGGTATGATATAAACGCAGGGTTCATTCTATTATTAGAGTTACACTAATAATTTTTCATTTCTTTCAACCCAATAGAATGTCACTGACGGGAAACTGGGATAATTGTGGGGTGATCAAGGCAGACACACCGAGTGTGTCTTGGTGAATACTTCAGTCAACAGATTTGGTTTGGGGGTTGGTTTGGGTTTTTTCCCCACTACAACAGAGCACAGCAATTTATCAGTTAGTACAAGACCTAATCCATAGTCATTTAGGTTTTAAATTGTAAAGATAGCAGCAATAGCGTAAATAGGGTAAGGCTGTAAAAAAAAAAAAATTAAAAAAAATCTATTCTATCTGGATGCCTAAGTTGACATTTCCTGCCCAGTCTCCAGAAACACTGGCAATTCTCTTCAAGCCAAACGCAGTCTTGCTGGTTCTGAAGTTTGGGTCAAAGTCTCAAACTCAATTAATAAACGTTTGCAACTTTGGAAATCTGTGCTCACCAAACGAATTAGGAACAGAGTTTGATTCATGATGTCATTACACCAAGATGCTAGCAGAGTAAGGCGAACAAACAGATTCTGGTGAGACACTGGAACAGGTTGCCCAGGGAGGCTGTGGCTGCCCCCTCCCTGGAGGTGTTCAAAGCCAGGTTGGATGGGGCCTTGAGCAACCCGGTCTAGCGGGCAGTGTACCTGCCTGTGGCAGGGCAGGTGGAACTGGATGATCTTGAAGGTCCCTTCCAACCTTATCCATTCTATGAATCTATTATTTAAGTACACTAGACCTTTATAATACCGTGATCTTAAAAGATAATTGGCTAACTTTATTACTAGTCTAGCCTGGGAAAGGCACAGAAGCAAGACATTCTAGTTTTAATTGCATTCTGAAGCACTTCCTGCACCCAGTCACACCACAGCACTGTTAAAAGTCCCAATTATAAGATGTCTGCTACATCATGGTTAAACCACCTGACCGTCTAATAGCACAACCTGACCACACTTTTAACCTATCCCAACAAAATTCTGCTCTGACCAGGTCTGAATTATTTTTAATAGGCCAAGTTAACATTTGTATAACACGATCAACTTGTCACTAGACCCTTCAGGACAGTTGCATTTTAAGCTATAGCTGAAGGGCAAAGTATGCATTAGTGATTTAGGCAGTGATGTGTAAAACCTATGTCCTGGTCACAAAATTTTAACAAGAGGAGAGCATCAATGCCAACATTTGCAAGCTAAAAGAGCAACCGCCTTCTCTTCCATTTAGACCAATTCCTAATGCTTCCAAATTTTCTACTTGCCTATCACTGTTTCTCAATATTGAGCCTGAATTTACACTCAGCGTTTCAGCCGCCACTTGTTCTGCTACCAGGAGATTAACAATTAACCACAAACAACTCCCCAGGTTTCAAATCTGTTTGTCCTGTCATTATCAGGATTGCACTAGCCTGGTTTTGCTTATTAAGAGCACATTACTGAGTGAGTGTTATAATTGAAATAGCTGTAGCAGCCATAAAGAAGTAAATGAATGCATGAGGTGAGTTATTCTCCAGCTTACAAATGAAGGCTTCCTGCAGTCATTAGGGACCAACTTCACCTGGCTGAGGCTGGATCTTACAGGAAATGTGATATCCTCTACTTCTTCGGTGTTCTCATACCATAGCAACAAGGCTCTTCAACATCTCTTTCCAGGAAGCTGGCTTTTATTAAATCCTTAAGCGTAACACGCAAAGCAACCGTGAACTGCTTGTTATCATCATGCAGGCCAACAATTTTATATGCCAGGGCCTTCAAACTTAGACATATTTTGCAGCAAGGAATTGGTAGATTCTGAGACAAGTATTTCTAAGCAGAATTATATCCTCTAAGGCACAGAGCAGATCCCTACTGTAAAGGTGGCTCTGCCTCACCCCAAAGGCTGCCAGAAACCTACTAGACTGTTTTTTCTTTTATTATTTCCTGGTTGTTCATCCTTTTTTTAGTTATAGTTGCACAGAACACTGTTCCCTCAGCAGCAATGAGGAGGGTAGGGCTATCTAGAGCTGAGGGAATATAAAATAAGGGAGAAAAAACAACCACATGCAAAACAGAAGCAGCAGAGGAAAGGACAAGTGTCTAGAGGGCACTTTAAGAGCAACAACACAAAATTACTTGAAAAAGTGAAATAAGTATAATAATAATAAGTAAGGTGTACCACACAACTGGGGAAGGTGGGGGGGAAAGCAGTGTGCCAAATGCATGGTGAAGGATGGAAGGATAGACTATTCTAGTACCCTGTCATTCTCCAATCCAAACTCATATCCAGCTTGTCTTGTCTTAAAGCTAAAAATCCTTTGCATTTTCTTAAGCAAAGGTGAAGAATTCCACATTCAGAGCGTTACCTTTTGAGTTTTACCTCAAAATCCTACAATACTGTTTGAACTAGTAAGAAAAAACTTGACATTTTTCCAGACGGACATGATTCAATTCACTAACAGAGATGAAGAGATGGCCCAGCCAGCTCTTGTCACCCTTCTCCAGAACCAGAGGCTCTCTGAAGTTCTCCAGGAGACACCATCTTGTGAACAGCTTTCACAAGCATAACACAGACAAACAGCTCAGTCCGTCCATTCTCCTCAGGGATCAGCTTTCAGAATACTCGTCCTTCCTTCCTTCTTCCACACTCCCGAGGCTGTACCAGTTGCAGTACCATAAAAAACACACTTCTGAAGTGCTTAACCTGTCATTTCCCCAGTGCAGAAAGAACTATGGTAAGTAGGAGGCTCCATGCAAAAATTATGTGCAAAACTAGCAGTTTAGACAAGTATCTCCTTTATATAGCTCTATCCGTGTATGTCTTAGGGCTACTTAACTAGTAGACAAATTTTGGAGCAGATGTATTCTTGTGTGGTGGACACTCCAGTATCAGCCCAATAAGGAGTGTCACTGAAGCAAGCACATACTTATCCTGGCCATACACTTCAATTTCCTCATCTTGAAAATCAGAATGTAAAGAAGAAAACACTGGTTTCCTTCTGACCTAGAGTTAGGATGTAGGCAGAACAAAGAGGTTTCCGATTTCACAATTCAGATGGAGCTCTGGATACCCAAGGGTATCAACCTGCTGTGGTGAGAGGTCAGCATGTCACAATAGCTAAATCAAAGGTGAAGAATTTTCAAAACAGCTTTGTCCTGGATTTTACAACCTGGTTTCATTCAAGAGGTGCAAATCTGAGGGAACTTACTTATTTTCTTTAGAAAAAGTGAAGCTATGGAAAAATGTAACATTCTTCTACACTTTTAAAGAATTGATAAGAGTTAATCAGCAACCATGGCTGTAGTTACTTAGCAGATAAGGGGAAAAAAAACTAAACTAAGACATTTGAAGATTTCTCTCCATCAATACCCTTCTCATATCTCAATTTACATAACTGTAAAGAGAAAAGTACCTTGGAACTGCACGTAGGTACGCTGGCTAGACACATCTGGCTAGGAAAGACTGCAGCTTTGGATTATAGTTTCAGAATGAACTATATGTCTTCTCTCTAACCATCAGGATTAATCACCTTCTATCAGGTCTTCTGTACAAAGTGTTCTTTACTTTGCCCATTTTTAATATATAGATAAGGAGGACAACGCAACTTTTCCCCTTCTTCAGAAGGGTGGTACACAGTTAAAGATTTATTCCATGCCATAAACAACTGCCCAACACCTTTTTCCTGATCACAGTCACATGAGTGATTTCTGTCACATGTGATTTGTAAGCCAAAGGTGTAAGTCATCCTTATGAAAACAATCATTCCTGCTCACAGGAAACAGTCAGAAGACCTGCCTTCTAAAGTGGAGGTAGTAAGCAAGCGATAACTTCATCTCACTTGTCTCAAAGTAGCAAGTTCTTTGACGGGCATTTCAGAAACCAACAGTTACGACCTTTGGAGCTGCAGTTCTTACTCTCCCCTGATTGCTTGTTTTGTTTTTCAGGAAGTAGTTTTCCATTAAACTTAACGGTTTCCACATATTGTGGGTGCCAGGAGAGGTTTCAAAATTTGAATGGCACTCTAAGTCAGCCACATTTGGGAGCAGGCTACATTTAGACACCAAGACTGCAAGTTAATGGGTCACAGTTTGCACAGATGCTGGGATTTTCCAAGTGAACTTCCTTTCCCAAATACCACGTGATTATCGACAATAGAAGCCAAACTCCTCCTGGTACATAACACTATGAAACTAAGCATTGTGCAACAGCCACTCACAGCATAATTAACTACTCCTCTTACATAAGCTGAGTGCAATCACTTAGAAGTTTATGGACTTTATGGGCTCAATAAGTGAATTTCAAGCCGGAGGGAAGAGTTGAGGAAGAATGTACGAGATTCAAATCGTGTCAGATAATCACCTTTATCCATCAGGGAAGACTAAACCCACATACAAAATAGGAAGAGCTCGTTAATGTTGTTCTTTTTCAACCGATTGAAATTTTGAGATAAGTGGTATTAACCTTATCTACAGTATCATGCCCCGATCTGTATGTCACAATTGTCAATTACCTAATGCTACAGTTTATATGAGACGGTGACAGAGTGGGCTTAAGAAGTACCTGCCCGTCTCAAGCCAATTGTTTCCACACCCTCAATCTATGTCGTCATCCTTTCAGCTATGCGAGTCCAGATATTTACAGCACAGCCACAGCCCAAATCACTGGAGCCAGGCAGCTTAAAAACACCATTATAAACTGAAAAGGGGAGGGAGAAGATTCTTAACCAAACCAAATCACTCAGGAGTCCTGTTTACAGTACAACTCTACAAACGACTCCTTAAATGTTAACTGAGACGTCAGGAATTTAGGCACCAGAAGGAACTGCACATTTCCTTCAGGAAAAGATACTGCAGTAAGTTGGCAGAGCTGCCCAGGCCAGCCTATCTTCCAGCTTGTCACCTTCATCTTCTGAGCAGTGCTTCTAGCTTTATAGTTTGCTTGGTTTAGAGGCAGGTCTAGCTTTTAGAGGTTCAATCCTACAATCACATTTGGCAAGATCCCATATAAAAGCCCAGGTGATCCCTGAATTTGTGTTTACTGGGATGGAGTTGCTATGAAAAAAATTAATTCCATCCCAACCAAGCCCTGCTCCCTATGCTGTACTCTCCTGCATTCTCTCCAGCTTCCCTGTGCTCTTGGTTCTGGCACAGGTGGCTAGATGGTGAACGGAAACAAAATCCATTTGAAAACTGATCAGATTCCTTTTTTTGTTGTTTTTCCTGGTAAGTTTTCAAAGCTGTAGGTTAGTTCCCCAAAATGCACCTTGGGTACCAGCATCACCACAGAAAAGCAACAGGCTTCCAGTGGCAGGATGGCCTGACACCAACTGTGTTGGTCACAAAATTGCACCCCTAGTACAATCATGGACAGCTCCTATTTGTCATCTGTTTCCACAACATTAATGTAATCTGTGGGCAACATTAAAAGAGAAGAATACTGAGCTATTTCATACAAGCAGAATTCATCATTCTTTCAGTAAATAAAGAGCAAACCAACACCAAGAGGCAATACAACAACCAGAGCTGGGAAGGCAGAGAACAAGGACAGCAGGCAGAGATGTATTTTAACAGGCAATCATCCCACTAGAGTTTACCTTTCAGTTGAGAACAGTCTTTCCAGCAGACCCAGTTCAAAGTGAAAAATGGTTTGCCAATAAAGTTGAAACCTCATCTTTATTTAATTGATTCAGCTGTAAGAAGCTGGTTCACTTCTGTAGTTCTCAAATTGTAGACAGAAGACAAACAATTTAAAGGTGTTGATATATCCTGCACCACTACCAAGAATAATGAAATGTGTATTTGTTTAGTCACAATGACTCAGTTCCAGCTCCTTCTTTCCATTTCTGAGCATACTAACAGACGTGAGTGTTCAACAAGGGGTGCAAAGTTAGAGTAACGGGCTTGAGGATCAAAGTACTGTTAAAAGACACTGGGTATCAGAAACTTATCAGAAGTCCACTCTCCCCCCAGAATAAATGATCTTTTTGTCATGAAAGCCAGGATGAAGACAAAGTGCAGCCATTCTTGTAATAAAAATTAGAAGCAACATATAAAGGAAGGTAAGGAACAACCATCTAAAAATGTGGTTTAACAATACTGACCATTTGTTGCAAGACCTTAGAATACCAAATCTGACCTTTCACTGCTACAAACCTCCAACACTGCAGCAAAGACACTGGAATTTAGCACACCGCAGTCCAACAATCTGATTTCTCCTGACCTTTCATCAAACAGAATGAACTTGAATGTCCATGCAGAGAGGAGGTATGAAAGAACCTGTTCTAATGGCCTCGCTGATTCTCCACATGAGGAAAGCAGGCAGGCATCCTGCAGAAGCAAGCCACCATTACAGATGTGTGTCAACACAAGGACAGCGGGATGGGAGGGGATACCCACCTCAGAGTGCCATTTTCTCCTTTGTCGAGGCTGGTGAAGCGACTGTACAAGCGGGTGATTTGACTGTGGGAGACTGCAGGAAAAAAAACCAACCAAAAAAAAACAACAGAAAGAAACAGAAATTAGCATGTGGATAATTCCTGGTAGCAACAGATCTCATTACACTGAGCTACTCTGTTGCCAGAAACTGTGTCCAAAATAAAGATTACACAGCACAGGTTACATTGGGAGCACACAGCCATCAGCAGGTTAGGGACTTCAGGAGCTGTAAATTGCACCTTCATAATCACCAACCCACAAATAAGCCCATTCTTCAAAAATGTGACTAACTGTGCCTTCTAACAGCTTGTATTTTTGGTCTCTACCATTCTGTAATTACCTGATTCAGTAAATGGCAATTAACAAGTAAAAAAAAAATTTGCTTCACAGTTCCACTGTATTTCCCTTAAGTCCTTTATGGCTGGAAATAATTCGGACACAGCCTCCACTAATGACCTCTCCACACTCATGACACCCCAGACCTCTGCTGCAGATTCTTTCCTTCTCTTTTGCTTATCTGTAGTCCTGTTGTCTTTTTTCATCTAAAGATGAGAAGTGTACTCTGCTTCTCTGCAGCGGGAAAACAATCAGAGGGATTTTACACCTGATAACTTTTCCTCCTTTACAGGACTGCCTGAACCCAACCAGTTTGTTCATTTTGGGGTTCTTTAAAGTAATTTTCAGGCTTCTTGGACATTGAGTAAAAAAATCAAAAAGCCTATTTCTAACGATGCTTGGGAGGGAGCTGAGATACAAACCAAGCAGGAAGTTAATGCAGGCTCTTTCAATATGCAACTTGAAAGAGACATTCCAAATCCGGTATTAAGCTTAGCATCACAGACATATTGGACAACTCAAGATACTAGACATCTAGATCTTCAGAATAGTCCCTGATGGAAGCAGGTCAAACCTCTCTAGCATAGCAATTCCTTTAACACTGAAAGAATGTCCAACAGAAGAGCTTGGCTTTCCAGAGCCTCTTGAGATGACGTTCATACATGAAGTAAGACTGAACTGAATTGTAATGTTTACTCAGCAGAGGTGCAATTTTCTACAATGTTAAACTAGGACTTGGTGTTATGTTCAGATTCAATTGTTTTAGAAACCTTCACCAGCACAGGTACAATGCTCTTGTACTTGCTGAAACTTATTTGGGAACAGACTGCACAGCAGTTCTCTCAACTGCAACAACTAAGGCAAAGTGGTTTGGGNCAACCATCTAAAAATGTGGTTTAACAATGCTGACCATTTGTTGCAAGACCTTAGAATACCAAATCTGACCTTTCACTGCTACAAACCTCCAACACTGCAGCAAAGACACTGGAATTTAGCACACCGCAGTCCAACAATCTGATTTCTCCTGACCTTTCATCAAACAGAATGAACTTGAATGTCCATGCAGAGAGGAGGTATGAAAGAACCTGTTCTAATGGCCTCGCTGATTCACCACATGAGGAAAGCAGGCAGGCATCCTGCAGAAGCAAGCCACCATTACAGATGTGTGTCAACACAAGGACAGCGGGATGGGAGGGGATACCCACCTCAGAGTGCCATTTTCTCCTTTGTCGAGGCTGGTGAAGCGACTGTACAAGCGGGTGATTTGACTGTGGGAGACTGCAGGAAAAAAAACCAACCAAAAAAAAACAACAGAAAGAAACAGAAATTAGCATGTGGATAATTCCTGGTAGCAACAGATCTCATTACACTGAGCTACTCTGTTGCCAGAAACTGTGTCCAAAATAAAGATTACACAGCACAGGTTACATTGGGAGCACACAGCCATCAGCAGGTTAGGGACTTCAGGAGCTGTAAATTGCACCTTCATAATCACCAACCCACAAATAAGCCCATTCTTCAAAAATGTGACTAACTGTGCCTTCTAACAGCTTGTATTTTTGGTCTCTACCATTCTGTAATTACCTGATTCAGTAAATGGCAATTAACAAGTAAAAAAAAAATTTGCTTCACAGTTCCACTGTATTTCCCTTAAGTCCTTTATGGCTGGAAATAATTCGGACACAGCCTCCACTAATGACCTCTCCACACTCATGACACCCCAGACCTCTGCTGCAGATTCTTTCCTTCTCTTTTGCTTATCTGTAGTCCTGTTGTCTTTTTTCATCTAAAGATGAGAAGTGTACTCTGCTTCTCTGCAGCGGGAAAACAATCAGAGGGATTTTACACCTGATAACTTTTCCTCCTTTACAGGACTGCCTGAACCCAACCAGTTTGTTCATTTTGGGGTTCTTTAAAGTAATTTTCAGGCTTCTTGGACATTGAGTAAAAAAATCAAAAAGCCTATTTCTAACGATGCTTGGGAGGGAGCTGAGATACAAACCAAGCAGGAAGTTAATGCAGGCTCTTTCAATATGCAACTTGAAAGAGACATTCCAAATCCGGTATTAAGCTTAGCATCACAGACATATTGGACAACTCAAGATACTAGACATCTAGATCTTCAGAATAGTCCCTGATGGAAGCAGGTCAAACCTCTCTAGCATAGCAATTCCTTTAACACTGAAAGAATGTCCAACAGAAGAGCTTGGCTTTCCAGAGCCTCTTGAGATGACGTTCATACATGAAGTAAGACTGAACTGAATTGTAATGTTTACTCAGCAGAGGTGCAATTTTCTACAATGTTAAACTAGGACTTGGTGTTATGTTCAGATTCAATTGTTTTAGAAACCTTCACCAGCACAGGTACAATGCTCTTGTACTTGCTGAAACTTATTTGGGAACAGACTGCACAGCAGTTCTCTCAACTGCAACAACTAAGGCAAAGTGGTTTGGGTTTTTTCTTGGTTTTTTTGTTGTTTTTTTTTCATTTTGTTTTTTTTCCCCCCAGGTTTATTCTTTCTCTGCGCTGTTTGTTTAGGTTCAACTGTTCCCTCCTCTAGCTGACATGCCAACAACTGTTTGGGGGGCTTATTTTGTTTGTTTTTTTTTGTTTTGTTGTTTGTCTTCTTTTCATTTTTCCCCCCTCCTTGTCTCCTCAGCAACTTTCACTCTTTGCCTAGGGTTGGGCAATTTGCTCAGTTCCACCTAAGGCAACTTCTCTACAATCAGGCTGGGCAGCTTGCTCAACATCAAGTTAAGCAACACACAGACATAGAAAGCAGGCACCAGTATTTTAAAGAGTTCAGATTTCTGCATTTCTGATTTAGTGTTTTAGATATAATGTACAATAACAACAACTCATAATAAAAAAACCAACCAACCAAACAACATCCTGGAGTTATAGCTCTGCTAAGAAGCCCTGTACTCCCACTTCTCCCTGGAAAGAAAAAGGCTGCTGAGAATTTTCCTCAGCTACCATTTCCAAACTAATGTCAGCAACCCAATCTTTGAAACAGCTACTATATGACAAATACTACATTGCTACAGAAAAGAGAAGAGGTGTTTTTGTTAACATCACACTAGCCAAAAAGTATGTCCTAGCTGTTCAAGAAAGGAATAGGATTCAGGTCCACCACTGTATTCTTTCATAGTTTACTTTTTGGCTCCTCTCCCCCCTGAAAGCTGCATCACTAGACACTTTTCAGAGCCTTCTCATGCAAAATAAACATTTTGACCTTCCCTGCTCACCACAGGAGAGCCATAAACAAGATGTGTAATTTATGATTGCTTCTTAAAAATCAAAGGTTAAGATTTTATCTATACTGCTATTCCCCTAAGGCCTTTCTAAAAAAGTAAGTCAAGACTTCTAGGATGGGAGCTGTACCCTCTATTTTAGTTCTGTTAAATCATGAGAAAGCTTTTTACAATTAAACATTCTAAAACTCCAGTCTAAAACATTAACATACACTCTTGTATGATATTTATACTCAGAAAATCCATCCACTTTTATCACTGGAGTATTTTTCCTCCTAAGATCTGATCTGAGAATTAGTTTGCCATGAATCCTTAGGCAGGTTGCTTCAGAGCACAGCAACAAAGGGTGTGAACCAGACAGTCCGAATACTGCTACATTCCAATGCATTTCCAAAAAGCTTTCAACAGAAAGCAGACAAGCAACACCCTGGACCTCTCATCAGTTTCTTCAGGTTGTTACTAAAATACAAAAGCAATTAGGACTCCTTGAACGTTTTTTCAAACTCAAATCTCAAAATGTTTCTATGCAAAGCAAGCCACCTCTGTACACTGTAACATTTACAGCTTCCAACTTCAGGCTTCGCACCTGCTACCAAGAGCCTGATGGAGATTTTCTGTCACTAAGCAGAGGTTTTAGTGCACACATTATTCCCTGGTTTTTGGAAACACGACCTTTGCAGATGTTTCTAAACTTACTATGCTAAAAAGTGTTTTTCACCACAAAATGAAAAAAAGAAAGAAATATAGAATTTTAATCCAAACTTAGCTTTCAAGTAAGAGACTAAGTGTTGTTTTATGGCTTTTGAAAGACTGCTTCAAGTCCCCTAAAATATATCATTTTAATCTCTTCAACTAAGGAATATTAAGACATGGTTTATCATTCATGTTAGTATCATAGTGATTCAGTTTTGTGCTACATGAAATTGAAGAAAAGTTGTATTAATTCCATACTTGAACTCAATGGAATTGGTTAAGTGTTCTCTCCAGTGCTTCATACTTATCCCAAACGAACTGAAGAAGTCGTGGTTCAAAAAGAATTCCTAGGAGCACCTACCAGAACACCAGTTCAAGATGGAACATATGCAGTGTTGCCAAATTATTTCATGTCTATGAAGTCTCTTTCTCAAACTCTTTAGCAGGTAAAGTATCAGCAGCAGGAAGTTTCTAACAAACCACAGGATACTCTATTCATTAACACTGACTTAGCATTCTCCCTGTGAACTTTATTCCAGATAAATCAGTGTTCTGGTTACTTTTTTTTTTTATTTCCTCAGCTAGTACCTTGCATAAATATTTGCACCTATATGAACTGTACAACATTGTTAAGAGCTTGGTGGAACTTTCCATCTACCTAGAGAAGTATTAAAGGCAGAGGAAAATCATATTCCTAGACTGTGGCTATAGGCTGAGGGACAAAAAAAGCAAAAAGATTTGATAAAGATGAAACACACTGTGATGACTTACAAGCAAGTGGGAGGCAGAGACTAGCAATATTTGGTTAACAAAGGGGTATTACTTATAAAAACACAGGCAAATGAACCAAACTCGGGCCACAAAGCTTAAACTCGCTGATCACAACCTTATGCTTCCACTCTGAAGTTATAAAAAAGTAATAATATTTAAAGGCCAACTACAGCAGAGTAGTTTTATTGCTTAGAATGCCTATACGGCCATCTTAATGGTATTTATTTAGCTATCATGTAAGTAAATTTCTAGGAATAATCCACCACTGACAGTAAATCAAATATTGGCATGGGGAAAAAAAGTAAAGTCTTCTGGAAAAAACATTCCAGATTTGGGGTTTGTTTTTTAAAGCACCTTTATAAATGAGGCTACCTTTACTCTATGATCTTTGTGATTAAAAAGAAAAAAACAACAAACGACACAATAACTTCTGGCTGGATAAGCAGACTTTGACATTCCTACTTGTTTATCATAGCCTTCCTGTAGAAGGTTCCCCAACAGACGGAAAAAGGATCATGGAAACTATGTCAGCACACTCAGCTGTCCGTTATGCTGCCAATACTAGCTTAACTTTTTTCCACTCCTTCTCCGTAGCCACTCATCCTCCTGACACAAACTATCACCCCAAATGTATATATGACACTATTTCTATTGGAAAGAAAACTGAGAAAATTGTTTTCATGTAGCAAGAACAGATCACCAAGCACAAGCAGGAGAAAAATGTGATCTAGGAAGATCTTGTTTACCTGAAATGAGTTAGCGGTCACCAGCACAGTGATACAAATGATGTGAAAACCTCCTTTCTCCAACTATCTTATTATCACTGAGTATTTACTTGAATTCTCAGAAAAGCAACCATTCTATCAGCCAGATTGTCGATACTGAGTTTTACTTTTTCTAAGGTACTTCATGTTTATGGAGAACAACTCGATCAAATACTGTAGGGTAAAGCAGCTATATGCCACAGTCCAGCTTGAATAAAGCCCTCCCACTTACTGATTAGTGTAGAAATTTTCACTTTTAACAAGTTACGTTACCTCTTTATGTTGTAAATGCATTCATTATGAATACCTTCAAGGCAACTTTAGTGACAGCCTATGAAATATGTAACATTCGGGAAAAAAATTTACTATGCTATGAAAGCTTTTGCGGGCTAAAAACAGCTGCTGCAGAAAAACAGAGCCAGACAACTCTTCAAAAATTCAACAAGCTCTCTCTGACGGAACGCAGTAGCGTAGACACCAAACGCACCCCTTCTCTCCCTTCCCACTCAGACCTCGCAGTCACCGCCCAGCCGTGGCTCCCACGCGAGGTCTCTCCCACAGCCCACGAAGGGCCTGGCAGAGCGTGGTCCGTTGGACAGCAGCACCTTTCGCTTCCTAAGGCACCGAGCAAAGGGCAGTCCCCG
>VWZK01022044.1:151118-172960 GCA_013396935.1 Baryphthengus martii | reverse complement strand
ATTTTCAAAGTTTTTATCTTTTCTTTGGGTTTATTTCTTTTTTTTTTGCATGTATAGCCATGTCTTATGGTCATTAGTGTTGGCTATAGTTTTCCTGTTTTGGGGAGATAACAAGTGGTAAAAAGTTGATTGTCATCACTAGTTTGTTTCTGTTGCAGTGGAAGTGCTGGATGAGCCAGGTTCAGGGAATGGAACAGCAATGCTCTTGGAGTATGTTGAAGTGTTTCCTTCCTTCCATGGTAGGAGAAGGGGTGGGATGCCCTTGCTAGGGGAGACACCGCTTACCTTTAGTGTCATTCTGATGTTCAGCTCAGCTGTGCCAGGTTTGTATTTCTCTGCCCTAAACAATGTGGTGAGTAGAAGACATCTGCTGTGTTCTTTTCTTTTCTTTCCTTTTTTTTTTTTTTCCTCCCCACCGATGTTCCTCGGTGGAAGAATTTGCTTTGTTTGTTGCCTTGTCAGCTTGTGGTTTCAGGCAGGATTTCCCACGAGCATTTCTTTTGTGGTGAAACAGTTGCAAGGTTACGTTTATACAGATGCTCTCAAAACCTATAAAAATGCGACTTTCGGAAGTTGGTAAAATTATGTTTCAAGCTCTTGCAGACCAATGCTCCAAGGGAGTTTTGGTTTGAGTTTTCTCACAAGACCATGTTTGAATAATTTATTCTTAGGAGAATCACAGAATCACAGAATGTTAGGGATTGGAAGAGACCTCGAAAGATCATCTAGTCCAATCCCCCTGCCAGAGCAGGAACCTGAATGACATCACACAGAAAGGTGTCCAGGCGGGTCTTGAATGTCTCCAGAGAAGGAGACTCCACAACCTCCCTGGGCAGCCTGTTCCAGTGCTCTGTCACCCTTACTGTAAAGAAGTTCCTTCTAAAGTTGTAAGTGGAACCTCCTGTGTTACTTACACCCATTACCCCTTGTCCTGTCATTGGGCATCACTGAGAAGAGCCTGGCTCCATCTTCCTGACATTCGCCCTTAACATATTTATAAACATTAATGCAAGAAGTAGGAATGAAGTGGTGTCTACCTCATAGTCCTTAAAATATTGTTAAAAAGCACAAAGATTAACAGCAGCCTTCTTACTGCTCTCTTGCCTTCTTTCTCCCTTTTTAAGTAAGCCTATGCTCACACATACTTGAATATGTTTCCCTCAGTAGCGGATTTCTGTGCTAATCCTTCAAATATACAACTTTAGATACAAGATTCTTCAGCTACATCCAAAGGTTGATCAGAAAGGTGGTTTTTTTTAATGTTTTATTCTACTGAGATAGAGATGTACGTGATTGGAGGTCTGTAACCATAATGGATGGTTTTATATCAATAGAAGGAAATTTATACTGATATGGTTGTGGTGGTTTAATCCCAGACAGCAACTAAGCACCACGCAGATCTCGCTCCTCCACCTCAGTGGGAGGAGGATGAGAACTGCGGGGGGGAAAACCGTAAAACTTGTGGGTGGAGATAAGAAGTTTAATAACTAAAAAAAAATAAAATACAATGATAACAAAAAAATCTTAATAATACCTATGATGAAAAGGAATATAACAAAAAGAGGAAGAAATAAAACCCAAGAAAAACTGAGCGATGCACAAGGCAATTGCTCGCCACCCACTGACGGATGCCCCAGCAGTGATCTGCCCCTCCTGCCCAGCTTTCCCCAGTTTATATACTGGGCATGATGTTCTAAGGTACAAAATATCCTTTGGCTAGTTCGGGTCAGCTCTCCTGGCCCTGCTGCCTCCCAGCATCTTGTGCACCTGCTCCCTGGCAGAGCACTGGAAACCGGAAAAGCCTTAACTCAGGAGAAGGGCTACTGAGCAATGGTGAAAACAGCCGTGTGTTACCAACATGGTTCTCACATTCAATCCAAACCACAGCCCAGTACCAGCTACTGGGAGGAAAACTGACTCTATCCCAGCCAAAACCAGGCCAAAGTTGTATTTCCCAGTGAAGTATTCTTGATCTCAGACTCTGCTGTCATAGAAATTAAGTGTCTTATATGTCACTTGTCAGCTGAATGTTTGCTTACTATGTCTTATAGGTCTTTCAGTCTGTTTGCTAACTATTTTTTGATCCTGAGATGGTACTGTTGATATGATTTAATAACTCCCATTTGATTATAGTCAAGTTTCATTGGGTATAACTGTTTTACATATTGATGAACTTCTAAAATCCCCTTCCAATTCCAGTCACTAATTAATGGATCAAATGTTACTGATTCAGTGTAAAAACTTACGGATATTTAACTTGCGTGGTTCTTGTGCTCAGATCAGGTTCTTCATTCTTTGTATTTTGAGCTTTTTCTTCCCTTGAAACCATTGCTGACCTTTGTAGTCAACTTCTGTTCAGGATCTGCTTTCACCTTTTACTTCTGGAATATATGCGAAATAAATATATTTGCATTTTGCAAATATATTTATATATATTTCATTTTGCCCTTTTGCACAAAATGAACGTATTGCTGGGTAGCTTCAAGATCTTCTTTAAAAACTATTCACATTGGATTAGGAAGTCGCTTCACATGCGACAGTTAATTGTCTGGATGCAGGTAGATGGCATTAGATGAAATAATTTTCTTTATTAAAATGCCCATGCTGGTGGGATGTGTAATGTTTTTGACTTCTGTGCTGTGTGTGGTTGCCTTGCTCATGCAGATGCACTTCAGCTGTTGAAGGGAACAAGCAAGCAGACACAGGACCAGCAGACTGTGGCGCAGGGAGTTCCTGTGTTTCCCTCAAGAGCCAGCACAGAGCCTCAAATAGGTTAAAATACTCCTCAGGTAACATGGCTATTAGTTGGGCAGTGATAGTTAGTTTGTCTTTGTCAAAGACATCTTTTCCGAGAGGCTGTGATCCCTTGGTTTGCCTGCAGCAGAACAGGATGTATCCTGAAAGAGCAATGGTCACAAAAAGATCGGTATGGAGCTCGTTATCTGCAGCCGTGCCCTGTGCCTCCAGATGGGTTCACGACATCAGAAGGGAGCTCATCTGCTTTCCAGAATGTTTATCCTGTAGCTCTCATCAGCTGTAAAAGTGGCTGAGCAGCACAGCTGATCTTTTGAGGAAATCAAAGCACTTCAGCCAGTGAGCATTCCTCTGGGGTGATTGTTTTAATCATCTTCTTGCTCCTGAAAGGTGTGGGGTGTGGTAGATAACCCAAAGCTTGGTTCTTTGCTGGCTGTCCCGTGCTTGGTGCTGATTTGGTTGTGTGGCTCATGAGAGCCTTTACAATTTTATCCTTATGTTCTTTCAATTGGTTGTTATTTTAGAGTTGAGAAGATGGCCCTTGTGTTGTCATCGCTGCATATTATTAACGTGTATCCTACCTAAAGAGAAGGGGGAATGTTTAAGAGAACTCTCCTCTACCTTTTCATTAGACTTTGTCAAGCAAATGTTAAAAATCTGACTTGAGTTGTCTTTGCCCTGTTAACTTAGCTGTGCCTGTTCTGTGGTGTCAATGTCTAGTTAGTTTTGTCTTTGTTACCATCTTTTTCCTTTCCTTTGCATACCTGGGAATTAGGGTGCTTTGCTTTTTTTTCTTAATGGATGTCTTTTTTTTTATCTGAAGCATTTTTGTTTCCTTTGTGCATCATAACAGCGAAAAGTAATGCTGCAACTCACTCTTAAATAACCATTTTTTGTCAAAAAAACAAGCGTTTTGGGTCATGCTCTAGACTGTACACATCTTAATCAAACAGCTCAGTAATCTGTCTTGGTTTGTTCAGGAAGTAGAAGGGGAGCAAGTGAGGAGCTAAAGCACAAAAGTAGTGTGACTATACAACTGAAATACTTGTGCAAAGTTCATTCAAGTAAAGTGTCTAATGTTGGGTGGTTTTTTTCTTTCTTTTAGAGAAGAAGGAGGAAGAAAACGTGGAGTACACAGTTGTTGATTGTTTCCAGCAGAAATTTGGCCCAGCAGTACGTACTAATGATAGCTCTTAATGCAGCCTCTGTGACTTCTGAGCCTGTTCTTTTCTAATTGTCAGTAGATCCATGAGGTGGCAGCTGCTTCGTGCTGTGAGCTGCTTCAGGACATCTTAGACTGGAAATCACTTTTGCAGACCTTTGTGAAATTTGAGTAATAGGTAGTAACTGGCTTCTGTAAGTCAAGGAGAAATGGTATCTCTGGTGGCGTCAAAGTGTATTTCGGATGTGGCTGTATGCAGGGAAAGAGTGCCCTGCCCGTGAGCTCACAGTAATTGGATCAGAATCTGTGTCAGTGTGTGTTTGCTGCTGTTTTCAGACTCTGCATGCCCAGTACCTGAGGTGAAGGATCAGTACTGCTATCTAGTGAACAGTTAGTTTGTTTAGGAAAGGAACAGCATGAAGGTTTGGGGAGGGAATAGATTGTGTTGATTTTGTAGGCATTAGGAACTCCAGACATACCTGGACTTTTTTGTCGTAAATCCTGTATAACAGAGGACTTGGTAGAAAGGCACTTTTTTTGGCCTTTTTTATTTTTAAAAACTTGGAGCCAATGATAGATTTATTATTAGATTTAACAGAATTTTTAAAATCCTGAATTAGATCAGCAATACTGTAGATCTGTGCCATTTTGTCTTACAGTAATACAGTAACATTGGTTGGGATTTGGGCTATTATGGTAAATCTGTTGCACATACAGAGGAAAAAGCTCTTCCTCATGTGAAGAGCCTCTCTTTTTACAGAGGAATCTAACTGTTGCTCAAAAAATAAAAAAGCTGAGTGGTTTGTTTATACTTTCTACTCTTGTGTTACATGTGTACCACAGTTTGCTTTCTACTAATTGTCTGGAAACTTTTTGTGTCTGTAAGAGTAACAGGTTTTTCTTTTTATCTGAAAGGAACACTTTCTTTATGTGATCTTAAAGAAGTTCCAAAAAACCTACTTAAGAGAATTTCTTGAGAGGGTATCAGGGGAGTCTATATATTCTTTAGTTACCTATATTCCCTGCTAAACCTGTCATTGATGTTTCTAGATGTTTCTAGATGTTTCTGTCTGTCTGTAATTGGACTGTTACTGTGTCTGTTACTCTTGGATCACTCTATTTCTGAGATTCATTATGGTTTTGATCTGTTTGATCTGTATTTACCTTTTTAAATACGGATCATGAGCAGCAAAATCACAGGTTACTATTTATCCTTCTGCCCATCATTCTCTGACACTATTTTATACTTCATTTTTTTCATTAGGTGCTGCACCTAAAACAGCAGGCTGTTGTCAGTATAGCAGGAGAAGGTGTTAATTTATCTCGTCACGGAAAACTCTCATGGCTTGAGGTAAGAGGCAGAGAACTACCCCAAGTGGGCCACTAAGTAGAGGCACAACTGAGCAACATTTGGGGATTAGCCTGTGTTTGATGCTTACTCACATAACTGCTTTGATAAGGGATGTGATGCTCTTCAAGGCAGATCAGAGATTTTATGAAAGACCTGTTATAGGAAGAACGATGCCATTATATGGCAATATAATAAATACTAAAGGTGTATGTAATATATACATTTGTATCTAATGATGTAACGTCTTTGGTTTGCGCTCTTTATATAGCTGTAAACAGGTGGAGGTGTTACACTTGTACAGCTGTTACCTCCTGCAAAACTGCAAGTCCTAACCACAATGCCAGTATAATCGAAGGAGGAAAATCCATCTAAAGATGATCCAGTATCTTAATTAGCTGTGATATTACCAGCATCTGAAAAGGAAGGGCCAGAAAGGAGAATAGCTTAACATGTTAGTTCAAAATCCTCTGAGTTTATTTTTAAGTAGGTTTAAAAATGAGAGTGTTTATCCAAAGCAAACACTTGTATGGGAGTTTACTTAAACTTAACTTGTTTATGTGGTAATAAGCATCTACGAAATGCTGGCTTTGCTGTGGCTAAGTTGCTTTCAAATAACAGCTTTTGTTAAAGCATTATGAATTTGAATATAGGCAAAACCTCAGTTTTATATCCTGTTTGAAATGCTGTGATGGAAAATGATGTCCTTTATTTCTTTGGTAGTGGTCTTTGACAATGAAAGGAATGTCACGGGCACAAGAATTTTGTTGGAGTTGGTTCTTCAAAAGTGTCACCATAATAGATGTAGGAATTAAGTACTGTTCATGGAGTTTGCTCTTGATGTCTCAAAGTGCTGTATTTAACTGTTTATAGTAAACTACTGGCTCATTCTTACTAATTATTGTAAGTCTCTGAGCATCTCCAGGAAAAAAACCAGACTTATTTATGAATTAGCATTAAGGAAACTAAACCTGCTCTTCCCTGTGTGAGCCTATACAGAGGAGTTTATGGCTTATGGGCAACCATGCACTGTCTCCTACTAACAAACTGTTTGTTCTTCTGTCCCTTACTCATCGTCTTTGCAACTGAATTTGTTATAGATGGCAACAAAGAGCCACACTTTTCTATTTGATATCTTCCTTCTGGGACCTCAGGCTTTCAAAAATGGATTACAAATGGTGCTGGAAGATAAAAACGTCTTGAAGGTAAGGGTACAGGGAGTGGGAGGGCATTTGTGATGGCACAGGTTGTCTACATATATAATGATAACCAAAAAAGTTGTGGTTGGACACAGATCTGTCTGTTTCCTTCTTGCGTCAGGTCATGCACGACTGCCGCTGGATCTCAGACTGCCTCTTTCACCAGTACGGTGTCCTTCTCTTCAATGTCTTTGATACACAGGTACCCTTCAAATATTCTGTTTGGGAACAAGAGAAGCTTCAGCCTTGTTCAGGGCATTCTCTCAGAGAACATTTAACATGACCAGAATGTGACAGTTGTTGAAACATGTAAATGTAGTGTTTGTGTTCTGGCTAAAAAGAACCGGCAGGCAAGGCTGATAGTGTTGGTTAGTCTTGTGTAGCCCCATTTCAAAAGCTAGCAAATACCTAATATTAGCAGCAAGTTTAATGTGTGGGGTGTTGGTTCTTTTTTTTTTTAAGATGTATTAACTGATCTTGATCAAACTTGGCACAACCCGAGGCTACTGTGTCTTAAACAGGAGCCAGGTCGGCCTGTGCTTTATATTCTTTGTTGTTCTTTCTGTCCCTTTCACAAGTATAGAAACAGGCTCAGGCTACAGGTATCCAGCACTGGGAAGCACCTGTTAATAAAAGAAGTGGGGGAAGTGAGAGAACAGGCCAGGTTACCACAAAAACCTGCTTTTGCTGGTGCTGGCCCTGGTAGTTGTGGTAGTTAATGTTGTGTGACTAAGAGGAGAACTAGAGCCTTTCAGGGAAGAACGAAATAGCATAATGGTTATGATCTTTCATAATGGCTGTGGATATGCTATGNTATTGTCCTTTTCTTGTGGGTTTTTTTTGTTTTGTTTTGTTGCCTTGTTAAATAAAATAGTTTTCCCCCTTCACTTTCCTCCGGGGACATTTTCTTTCCTGAACCTGGTGGGGGGAAGGGCCTGCCTTCCATCAGGGGATATTTTCTCCTCTGAATTCGTCTCAAACCGGGACACGTAGTTATGTATGACTTGTCCTTGCCTGTATACTGACTTTGCATGTCAGAGATATGACTGCCTGTAGTGACTGTTCCAAACCCTAATCTGGGCTACGTAGTAAGCTTTATACAGCAGAGGTTTCTCTCAGTCGCTGTCTGATCTTAGTTTTGCCCTTAAAAATTCCATTATTCCATTACAGGTCAAATATCAGTCAGTGTTAAATCTTGACTGCATGAAGACAGTCAGGGTAAAAATTCCCATGAGTGCTCCCAAACTGTACTGGCTAGAACATGTAACCGATACCGTGGAAATAACTAACCAGAACTATCTGCCCTGGGGTCTGAGGCACACAGGGTGGCACTCATTGTTCTCTAGGCTTGGTACAAGCTGACACGCAGGCTTTTCTTGCACTGAGAGATCTCTTGGCTTAGGTTCAATTACTCTGATTCCTTGGCCTGACTCCTTCTGATGGAAGTAAGGTAGTGAAGTAGTTTGGTTTTGGCTACCCTGCAGCATACCTGATGTTGTGGAATTAAGCTGTCTTGTCTTCTGTTCTGTACTGCTGGAGCAAATCCCTGGGAGATACCTCTGAGCAAAGGTTCATAGATGCTTTTTGCGCAGCACCTCTTAGAAGCAGCTTCCCAGAGTTCTTAAATTGCTGGGATAGGCTGTGTGCACAAGTGAGACTCTGCTTAAAAAACCACAGCAATGGAATGAAGAACTGGTTTGGATGGGATCCTACCTGCACAATTGGAAGGATGTTATTTATCCCTGGTTTTGGCCAGTTGCAGCAACTGCTTATTCCTTGCAGTACGTAATTAACACAGTCTGTAGAGAACGGCAGTGAAAGCTTTCTGATCTTCAGTCTCTTCCCCCTTGATGTTCTTATAGTACTTAAGCCTCATCTCTAGCAGTAATTTTTAATGCTAATATTTGTGAAAGTCCGATAAGGCTGCTTCACATTTGACTGCCCTGGGGCATGTGTGTCCCTGGTGGGCTGCAGCAGCCTAAAAAGCTGCCTGCTGAGCAGGCAATTGGCTGCTGCCAGTGCTTACATCCCTAACAGCACCTTCTGGGACACTTCGGTGCTGCATCATGAGGCCAGAGCGTTCTCATGCTCTAGAATCCCTGCCCATTGCAAAATAATGGTCACTGTCTGGATTTTGGCTGGGATAGAGTCAATTTTCCTTCCAGTAGCTGGTGCTGGGCTGTGGTTTGGATTGAGTGTGAGAACCATGTTGGTGACACACGGCTGTTTTCACCATTGCTCAGTAGCCCTTCTCCTGAGTTAAGGCTTTTCCGGTTTCCAGTGCTCTGCCAGGGAGCAGGTGCACAAGATGCTGGGAGGCAGCAGGGCCAGGAGAGCTGATGCAAACTAGTGAAGGATATTCCGTACCTTAGAACATCATGCTAAACTGGGGGAAGCTGGGCAGGAGGGGCAGATCGCTGCTGGGGCATCCGTCAGTGGGTGGCGAGCAATTGCCTTGTGCATCGCTCAGTTTTTCTTGGGTTTTATTTCTCCCTCTTTTTGTTACTTTCATCACAATTATTATATTTTTATATTATTATTATTGATATTGCTATAGTTTATCTCACTGTAGTTATCAAGCTGTTCTTATCAAGCTGTTCTTATCTCACCCTATGAGTTTTACTCTTTTTTTTTTTTTCCAATTCTCCTCATGTCATTGAGGGGGGGAAGGAATGAGGGAGCGGCCACATGGGGTTTAGTTGCTGCTGGGGGGTTAGGCAATGCCTGTGGGTTATCTGTGTGCTACCAAAAGAAAAAGTATAATTCTTCATAGTGGTATATGCTGAAAGAATAAAGAACATCTGACAGCTTGAGAATTCTCCTAAGACAAAGGTCTGGGCAACGGTTAATCATAAAACATACAAGTGAAGAAGTCTGCGTTGCTGGCTGGTTCCACAGTTGAAAGGACATAGGTTATTTGAGCCCAAGCCATGAGCATGAGCAGGCTTTGGACAAAGATTTTCACAGGGAAAGCTAAAACTGTTTTCTGTGTGGGTGAGTTTGTTCTGTAACCTTGTTCATGCTTATTAAACTTCTCTTAAATATTGATCACACAGGTGCTTTCTTTATTGTTTAAATACTTAAGTCTTTTCTCTCCTTGTTTGGAAAGTATTGATTTTATTAGAAACTCTCTCTAACCATCTAGAATTATGGAATATATTTCCATAGATTTGAACATCATCTTTGTTTTGACTTTGAGTAAAAGCAACCAATCGCTTGAAGGTCTTTCCTGAGGTTCCTCTTCGTGTCTGTTTGGCCACTGAGAGCAAAAAGCTAGAGAAGGTTTCAGTGGTCAGAAGTACAGTACAATGAGGAGTGGAAACTCCCATCATTCCTGGTGATTTGTGCCTATAATCCAGTGAAGGTCATCTTCACCTGGATCTTGTCCATTTTCTTCTCTTCAGTGAACCCCTCAGTTTGAATTGTTGCAGTTCCCTTCTGCAGGTGTGTCTTCTGCTATTTTTCAACTGGTGATCGTAGACTTCTTTGGAGTGCAGCGGTGCAGTCAGCCTAGCACAAAAAGAGGCGTCCTACTGCATTGCACAGGAGGTCTGACATTTCTTTCCTTAGACCAGGATTACTTGTTCCACTTTTGGTGTTCTAACATTTTGCATTTTCTTCATAATACCTTCATACAGTCTTTCATTCTTTGGAAATTCAGTAAATGGATTGGCCAAGCACTTTCTTCTGGTAGGCTTAGCAAACACAGGGCTTTTCTCACGGAGAAGGTGGAATTTGCCTATTTAGCTGATGCCTTACAGGCAGCTTTAGTCATTGATGAATCTTACCAGTTTGTTTGCCTTTGCTATTGAACAGGAAGAGGTTATATTTTCTATATTTTTTAAATTTTTCCTAAAGACTTTATAGAGAAGTTAACAATGGCAGTTTGGTCTCGGAATTTACCCTCGCTGTAAGAGGCCAGAAGAGTCAGTCACAATTCTGTGATCACTGTTGCAGGGGCTGAGCTGGTGTGGTCTGGCACATGGGCAGCCTCTGGTAGAACAGCTCAAACAGTGGCTTCAGCTGTAACCCTTGCAGTAGAACTTCCTGGCTTGTAAGGTCATGCTTTTATTGGTGGGATGGTGGATGGTGGTGTTGAGTGTTGGCTCGAGGTTTCTCCAGAGACAGTAGTAAGGAGAAAAGGGCAGTGGGGATTTCAGGGCCCCAGAGTGGGAATCTGGCCTTTTGAGTAGCAGAAGGAGTCTGAAGGGTAGCTTGTAATGACAGATGGCTCAGTCCCAGATTTTGAGTGTGGATGCAGGTTTTTTATTCTTTCCTCTTGATTCACCTGCTGAATAGATTATCTTCCAGGCTTCCCTTTTCCATGGTCTTCTCTCTGTACCTGCTGCAATAGTCCCACTCATCTTTGTGTTCCCTGATTAGGGACGAGGGTCAGGGCTGTTCCTACTTTCACTGCAAAAGGGTAAAAGGGATAAAACCAGGATGAAAAACAAACAAGCAGCATGCCCTGCAGTCACTGCTGGAAACCGTTACCTGCTTCCCCTCTGGCTCTGTATGCTGGCAAAGACGAAGCTTACTGGCAAAATCAGTTTTTACGCAGAAAGTTTTTGCCAACTGACATATTCTTGCATCGTATTTTCCTTGTGTTGCATCACTGTTCCAGATTAAAGTAAGTATCCTGGAGAACTGTCACTGCATGTTCACTCTCTTCTGATGCTGCTCCTAACCCTCTGTCAGGATACAGGAGTCCTGGGCTAGAAGGAGCCCTGCACTAATCCAGCAGCTACAAATCATTCTGGAAACTTCAGTTACCCTTTTATGTAACTTAGACAGCTTTAAGGGCTTCAGTTACTAGCTCTGCAGTCAAAATGAGGATTAACTTGTTTGCAGTGCATTTTACTTATGTCCACCCCCACTGCCCAACCTCCATATGCTGTGCCTTGGACACTGCTCACATCATATCGGTCCGTTCCATCCCAGGTTGCTGATGCTCTGCAGTTCTCGATGGCAACGGGCGGCTTCCTTCCGCACCGCGTCTCCACCTTCCAGGAGTGTATGATGCAGCACTTGAAGATACCTCCTCAATGGGATGCCCTTCTGAAGCACAGGCAGCAGATGGCTTCCATGAGTGATTCAGTGAAGTACCTTCTGAAGATTCTGGTTTGAGCTGTGCTTTGCCTATCTTGAGATGTTTCTGTCCTTTTTTTTTTTTTTTTTTAAGAGCATGGCACTATGCAGTGGTCAGATTGCTGTAGTTAAGGATGTATTGTAACACTAACTTGGGAGACAGATGCCAGCTTTAGCTGGTACCAGTGCTTGTACTGGTATTTCCTAATAGCTCATTTGAAATTGAGGTTTTGAAGAACCACAAAACTTGTACAATAGGGGATATATGTGACATAGCTAAAAATGTTCTGGCTATCTTAATATGTTTGACTCATTCGGAAACCTAGTTCCAACAGAAGAAGTTGATTAAAATGAATCTTGAGTCAAGTAGGGAAAGAGGCAACTTTTATTGCCAGTGCTATTAGAATGAAAAAGTGAGAGTAATTTTTTTTCTAGCTTGTGCAGTTCAGTGGCATTTGCCAAATCATTCTTCTCTATTGTCCTTGGTTTTGTTCATCTTTCAAATGGGGACAAGCAAGGGAAAAATCAATGAGACAAGAGCTTCTAAGATCTGGTGAACACAAGCTTGAGGAATGGGAATAGGAATAGAATAGATTATTTCAGTTGGAAGGGACCTATGACAATCATCAAGTCCAACTGCCTGATCCTGTCAGGGCTGACCAAGTTAAAGGATGTTACTAAGGGCACTGTCCAAATGCCTCTTAAACACTGACAGACTTGAGGTATCAACCACCTCTCTAGGCAGCCTGTGCCAGCGTTTGACCACCCTCGGTAAAGAAATGCTTCCTAATGTCCGGTTGGAACCTCCCTAGATGCAGCTTTGAACTGTTCCAATGTACCTTATCACTGCATCCCAGGGAGGAGAGCTCAGCACCTGCCTTCTCCTCTCCTCCTCAGGAAGCTGTAGAGAGCTGAGGTCACCCCTCAGCCTCCTTTTCTCCAAACTAGATAAATCCAAAGTCCTCAGCTGCTTCTCATACACAGGCCGTTCCTTTCAGCCCTTTCACCAGCTTTACTGCTCTCCTCTGCACACATTCAGGGCCCTTCATGTCTTCCTTAAACTGTGGGGCCCAGAAGTGCTCACAGTGCTCTGGGTGATGCCACCCCAGCGCTGAATACAGGAGGATAATCCCCTCTGGAGTGGCTGCTCTCAACCAGCACCCCCAAATCCCTTTCTGCAGGGCTGTTCTCCAGCCTGTCCTCTCCCAGTCTGTCCCTGTGCCTGGTGTAACGCCATCCTGGGGGCAGAATCTGGCATTTCAACTTGTTAATTTTCATCCCATTAATCATAGTCCAGTGCTCCAGTCTGTCTAGTTCCCTCTGCAAGGCCTCCTGTCCCACGAGAGAGTCAACAGCACCTCCCAGTTTGGTATCACCAGACTTGCATTCACCTCTTCCATCCAGATTGTCGATAAATATACTGAACAGCACTGGCGCTGAGGAGCGCTGCTGGTGACCAGTTGCCAGCCAGATATAGCCCCATTCACTACAACCCTCTGAGCTCTACCCTTCAGCCAGTTCTTCACCCAGCACACCATAAACCTGCTTGTCTCGCAGTTGGACAGTTTGTCCAGAAGGATGCTGGGAGGGATGGTATCAAAAGCCTTACTGAAATCCAGAAAGAAATACATCCACTGCTTTCCCTTCACCCACTGGGTGGGTGACTATCACAGAAGAATATCCAATTAGTTAAATAGGATATAAATATTCTAGTGACAGTTCTGGAATCTTTTTGTTGGGTTTTTAATCACCTGACCCTATTTTTTTACAGGAGGGGGAGGGCTTCCAAAGAAGCTATTAAATATGGGAACTCCACTATAGAACAGGATTTATTTATTCAACAGGAAAAATCTCTTTCCTACCAGAGAAGTTTTTCTTCCTTCATACTCAGGAGATCTTTTCACTTCCTGAGTAATTCTGAGTGGTTTTGCACTGCCTATTCATAGACCTAAAATCTTTCTCTAAAGCCTGGTTAAATGTTATTTGATGTTGCTATAACAGCTGCTCAGGGAAACCTCCAATTTGAACACACCTTTATTTTTATATAAGCTTGAGGATTCTAATAGTGTCTCTCAAAATGTCAGTTTAGATAGATTTGCCATGGCAAATCTAAGCCAAATGACAACATTCCTGCCTTAGTTTATCAGACCAAATCCTCCTATTGGTCTGAAGACTAAACCTGGAAAATGTCTGTCAGATGTATGTAGTAAGTACGTAGTAACTACACCAGTGTAAGCCACTCCATATTGACAGTTTTGCTCAGGATATCATGGTCCTGCTGCTTAACTGGGACTTACTTTCATGTTGTTCTGGTTCCAGTTTTGTCATGGCTGAAGATGTGAAGATGGTGCTATCCCCAGCTGCTTCCTCAGCTCCTTTGATAGGAGGCTTTTTTCGCCTGTAGATCTTTCAGCTCAGCCCTTAGGAATCCAGCCTAGTTTCAGAGATGGGTGAGGGAGAACCTAGCATTAAATGCTGGAATGGGGAGGGGTTAAAGCATCAGTCCCTCCTCCCGAGCTGCCTGTTCTTTAACGTACACAAGCTTGTGCACAGATGGCCTTAGAAACTACAGGCATTCAGTAGCAGTGAAAATAGAGAATGGCCTCAGGAGACATGTTGTAAACTGCAGAAGAATGTGATTGAAGGCTTTGTTACCATTTTTTGCTGCTTAAATAACTTTTTTGTTTGCATTGGGATACACAGGAGAATCCTGACATATGGTTCGCGAGACCCTTTCCAGCTTGTCTGCTTAAAGTGCTTGCTCTGAAGGCTACGTACCTTCTGCTGCTCCACTCAGCCCTGATGGAGAGCTTGCTGTCTGACCTCACAGCTGTAGTCCACCAATATTTAAATGCCCATCAGAGTGGGGCTGGAGATCACCTCGGGGGCATAAAGGTAGGTACATCTTTGCCTGTTTCTCTGGGTAGTGATTTGACCTAAGCCTCTGGCAGGTACACTCTGGAGGACGCAGTGACAGCAGCTTCCTTTTGTGCAGCTGTACACCCTGCCTTATGCCCCACACCTTGTTTCCTCTGTGCAGCAGCAGAAGTGGGGTGAAGAGGGACAGGTAGGGGTGAAGTGTTGGTACCTGGAGCTGCCAGAGTTGCTTTGTTTTGCTAAGAGCATTTAGTCCCCAAATCTTGTTTTCTTCTATTCTGTCACCTTTACTGCTGAGCAGTTTCACATAGGCTGGCTGTTTCTGAGTAACGTTGTCTCTTGTTGGCCAAAGATTTTTATTTCTGTAAAAGCAGCTCAGAGTTATCTTGTCTTCCTAATTTATTCTTACTTGTGTATGGTGAACACTTCTGTAATTGTTAATTTTTAAAGCAGAATGTGGTGGCTGAATAAGATTTTTGGTTAAGGAGCTTGACATAAAAAAAAATAAAAAAATCAGAGAATGTTTGTGGTTGGAAGAGACCTTTACTTCCTTCCTGCACTAATGGAAAGAAGAGGTCCATGCAAACCAAACAAGAAGTCCTATTGGTGTGGTCTTTTTCCATCTTCTCAATCTGAGGAGGGTTTGCAATACCTGGGTAAGATATTGCCAGTATTCAATTCAGGTGAAAAGTGAATGCTCAAACATCCTCAATCCTCACAAAGAGACTGAACTAACATCATTAAATCCTGTTACTGCCTCACTTTTCAAGTTGTAAATGTCTTGAAATATTTATTAGGTAAAGAGAATGCAGGTTTTTCAGTGAAGAAATTATCTTTTTCTTTACCCCGGTTTAACAAAGCACTCAAACGCAGACTTGAATCCTTTAAGAATTACTTAAGGGCTCAGAGCAGTAAATCCCATTATTGAGGATTTAGGAGGAGATTAGATAACCACAAGAGGCCATAGTTGCTTCATAGATGGAAAAGAAGAGGTCATAACTGAAACCCTTGCTTCCAAAAAAGAAGGTCGTTCATAGTTCGTGGAAAAAAAAAAATGAGCTTGACATCTGAATTTTCAATGTGAAAATCATGCAAAAGTAGGCAGGACACAAGGGAAAAGAACAGTCTGTTAACGCATAAAGAGTACAAATTGAGTTTTACGTGGGGCTATTTGTTTGTAGAATTTTGCTTAAGTGGTACTCAGGTTCCTGAAGCCAATCCTTTTTGTAAATCCATTTATTCTGCAAGATTAGCCAAGGATTGATCTGATCCTGAGCGTTCCAAATGGCATTTTGGAGATCTATTTAATATCACACCTGATAATCATACTTCCTGCAGTTGCTTTAGAAATCTTGCAGTATGGATAATAAAAGTAGCAATTTTCACCATCATTTCACTCTTAATCATTTTCTGTTGTTTCTGTATCTTGCGAGAAGATCAGACAAATGAAACTTTATTCTACTTTATTTAAAATCTGCTTGAAATATGTATTTAAACTCCAGAGAGGGAGTTTGGTTTAGATAAATTTGCTCTGTTACTTCAGTTGCTTCATTATGTAAACAAAGGGAATCCTTTGCAAGTTGATGAGTTCAGCTAAATCTGGGGGGTTTTGGGTTTGTTTTTTTTCTAAAAAAGAAACAAACAAAAAAAAAACCCTAACAAACAACAACTTTGTGCAACTTGTAGTTTTTCTGGCTAAGTCTGTATTAATTCTCTGGATCCAAAAGCCTACATTCTGATCTGATTCTCAGAATGAAGTAATAGTAAAGATATTTACCCCTCTATTTATTCTAGTGCTTTTTCATGGATATTTAGAAGTAAAGTTTGTCACTTGCTAGAGTCTGTTATGCCTCCTCTGTACTTTGTGGAGCTATTACCTGGTAAATGGTTTTTCTGGACTATTTTATTTTATACACTGATTATTACGATTCACACTTTATAGAATCATTGTGCTCCATCTTGAACCCCTGGTGAAGCGCAGTCTGGTACAACGAGCTTGACTTCATCTTGGAGCTGGACTCACTGGAGTCCCTGTGCTTGCTGACTCTGTTCTCCAGACATGATCTGGTGCAGTTCCAACAGCACTTCAGCAGAAGTAATGGATCTCCTTGGATTCTGAAGTAAACATAGGGAAACATTTTGGAAACCTGAAATATATTACCTGCTATGATCTCTCTGCTGGAGAACTGGAAGGGAGGCCTCTGCTGCTGAAGCAGGACTGTAGACAAGCCAAAGACACTAATGCTCCAGGGCCATAAAGATACGTTGCACTATTTCAGCTGCTAAATTGGAAGGTGAACATAATCTATGAGTGAACAGAAACCATCTGTGGTACATCAAGTGCTTCCTTGAAAGTTGTGGGAGTGAAAGCCCCCTAGGCAGGAGAGTTTCCAAGTTACCTCTTTGGTTTACAGGCTCTTGGAGATGACCAGATCTGCTCCCCAGTGCTTCATTATCAAAACCCTCAGCTTCCCTCTTCAGCACCTGTCTCAAACTGATAAGCTTCCTTACTGCTGAGGGGGAGAACTCAACACACATATCCCACCCTGCCAGAAGGTCTCTGCAGTTTCCTGCATTTTTAGCATAACCATCTGTCAGGGGAAACTGTTCTTCTTGTGGGTGCAGACAGCAAGCAACAGGGGTTTCTGTGCCCCGGCAGCTCTGTCACTAGGAAAGAGCTAGTAAAGGAGTCTCTTTCAGAGTCTCTTTGTAGATTCTTCCTGTGCATTGTTCAGTGCTTGGAAATGCAGCTGCATTCTGATGTTTGGGACTTGAAATCACAGAACCAAAAGCAGCCTGGGAAGCCCTCAGTGTCAGGAAGCAAACGTTCTCCTACAGGTGCGGTGCTCTCCTGTGTGAGTGATGACAGCTCAGCAGCAGAGCTCTGGTACCATAGGGCAGTTGCACAGCCCTGTGCAGCAAAGCTGATTTCCCAACACACTTAAGGTAAAGCTGCAGGAGATAAGGAGCAGGGCACTACCTCATACCAGATAATATGACCTGTTCGGCCTGCAGAAGACTGAGAAGGGATCTTACTCATGTTTACAAATATCTAAAGGGTGGGGGTCAAGTAGAAGGAGCCAGTCTCTCTTCAGTGGTGCTCTGTGACAAGATGAGGAGCAATGGGCACAAACTGGAACCCAGGAGGTTCCACCTCAACAGGAGAAACTTCTTTGCTGGGAGGGTGATGGAGCCTGGGACAGGCTGTCCAGAGAGGTGGTGAAGTCTCCTTCTCTGGAGACTTTCCATCCCCCCCGGATCTGTTCCTGTGTGGCCTGCCCTGGGTGATCCTGCTCTGGCAGGATCCCTTCCAACCCCTACCAGTTTGATTCCAGTCATTACAAACATACAACCTGAATTTTTGTGCAGCTTAGCCTGAAATCCTTTAGGATGTGTATTCCCTTTCTTGTAGGAAACTTCAGCAGTTAGGAAGCTGGATGTACATTCTTCTGCTTAAATGGAACTGAAGGTCGGGTGTTTTCAAGTAAGTGTTGTGCCTACAGAAAAAAACAGAGCAATCTGAATTACTTAGCCTTCCTCTGGATCTGTGCAAACAGCTTCCTATGTGCTGCAGTATCCTACAGGAGAGGGAATTCACACCTCAAATCATTTCAAGTTAAGATGCAGAAAAACTCTCTGATTTCTGTGTTGGCGCAGGTGAATGCTTGACAGAGTTTGATTTATTGGCACTTTAAGAATTATTAATAAAATGAGATAAATCAAAGGTTGATATTAACAGCACTTAATGTAACAAGTAATTTAGTAATACAGTGATGTAGTTACAGATGGGAGAATTACCTTGCAGTAAGTTAAGGCCCTCGCATCTCAAACCAAAACTGTGTGTGTATTCATAAACACAAACCATACAGACCCAGGCATACTTGGCCAGTGAAATAAGCAGATGCCCACACTCTCAGAAAAGTCAAGGCATCAAATCCAACACCTAGAGAGGTGGAGAGGTGGGTAAAAGAGACTGGTTTGTAGCCAAAATTCCCCCCTTTGAGTTTAAATACTCGCAATGCATCGGGAGTTGAATCTGGAGGAGGTATCAAGGCAGGTTTGAAGTAAAATCCAATACTTACTAGTTCAGCTTTTTCGTCTTTCACTCTTCAGGAATTCTGGGTGAAATCCACCTTGCTCTTTGTATTTCAAGTATCAGTATTAAGTACTTTTGGGACAATCTGAAGCAGATTCTGGGGACGTAATGAATGTTTTTGGCATGGGAGTCTCCCATTTTTTTTTTGTTGAATATAGAACAAAAAAATGTGGTTTGTTTTTTACTGTGCTGTTTTGTATTCTGATCATCGCTTGGCTCTGCAGCATGGTTAGCATTTTATGCTCCTCTCATGTTTACAGATTATTATTTTTTTATTAGTTCTGTTATGTTTTTGTTAAATATTAATGAAATTATGCTGGCCTGCCCTTTGGTGTTTTTCTGGAACTTCATCCCTACTCATTTCTTCACTTGGATGCAGCTTTGCTTTCCTGAAGAATGCTTATTTCATAGTCTCCATTCCCCTAACTACTTGTCCTTCCCATTTCCTTTCACTCTTTCTGTGATTTTTAAAAAATTTTTAAAATTTTTTTTTGCTGTTCTAATGTCTACTCTCTGCTGCTTGTATCTTGTCTTGAAGCCATCTCCATGCTACCTGCTAGGACCGAATTTTGCTTGGCTGCCTCACTACTCTTTATCAAACTTCCTTATTTGTGTGATTCCCCTTCCTATGGCTGAAGGCATCTGTGGATTTTTTTGTTGTTGTTGTTCCTAGAAAGCTGGTGAGCATTGGAGTCCTTGTTACAGAGCAGATCCTTGAATGTCATCTTCTGGCCAATGCCCTGTGCACTGCTCACGACCAGATCAAGTTTTATCTCCTTTCACATACTTCCTAAAGAGCTGATTCATTGATTTATTAACTCTGTATGTTGGGTTTTTTCCACGTAAGCTTTTTTTACCCATAGGATCGAATACAGTGGCATTAAATGAGAAGGTGGGAAAGCTGCTTTCCAGTGGTTCCTTCAAACCTGAAATGGTTACGGCTCTTTCAGGGGTTTACAACAACTTCATAGTGCAGAGGGTTTCTCAGGAGACATCTAAAACCTAGCTGTGAAATACTACCTCAGTCTCTAAGATACTCATCATAAAGGAGCAAACCATAAGTGCAAGTCTAATATTTTATTCCCTTTGTATTGCCTTTAAAAGAAAGAGGGGGGAGGACTTTTTTCCCTTGAGGTATTTTTTGTGTAAGCAGGTAGTTGCTATGGTCCACAGATCTAACCTGCAATGATTGTTCTGTTGGCTAATTACAGAGGGAGCTCTTATCTGCTACTCAGAGAGAAGTTAGAGCATGTGTTTGCATATGGACTGATTTGATGTCTTCTCTTTTTCCTTTTTTTTTTTTCCTGATCAGCCCTCTTGCTTGGAGCTGCCAGGGGCGCTGCGTCAGCTGGCAGACATCCAGAAGCTGCGAAGGGAGAAAGCGATAAAAGACTACAGAATGAATGAGGATGGTTTTTTGATCAGACCAGCCATGGAATTAAGAGAGGGAAACAGTCCCTGGAAGGATGGAAACTCCAGAGATGAGAGAGGTTACTTTCCCACAAATAAAGCGGCATCTCAACTTCTGTCCTCCTATAGTCGGGATGTACTTTGTGAAGAGAAGCTTGAAAATCAAAATCAAGTGGTGAATCTGTGGAAGGACCTTAAACCAACCCAAAGCTGGCTGCACAAATCTGATTTCTGATACCTGATGAGCTTAGACTGGGCATTTGAAGACATCCAAATGACAAAAAGAGGCTGTTCCTCATGCAGAAGCGTCAAACAAAAGCACCGTTCTTTACAAGGACAGGTAGACCCAACCTTGAATGGAAATAGTGACGGTCTTTCCTTTGAAAGAAATTTCTCCTGTGGCTGACTGTTCTTCCAGGTCTATTTTTGAGATTTTTTTTTTTGAAGAGCTATTTTTTATTTCTAAACAGTGAATTTTGTTTTTCTTGCCTTGTTATCAGACCAATGCCTTAAATTGTGCTGATTCTTTTGTTACCTGTTGCGGGTACATAAAACTCATTCAACCCAACGTAAACAGGAGCGTTTATAAGATGTCTGTTCACTAAGATTAGAAACAGTTTGCTTGGAAAAAAAACTTTAAAAAAATTAAAAAACCTTCTGGCCAACCGCCATGTAGAGTATTCCCTGCGCCCCCCCAAAAAAATAAGATATGAAGGTAAAACCAGTTTATTTCCAGTGCATTTGCTTTGCTCTGGCTGGTATTTGCTAAAGTAAAGCTCTTCCACCTACTTGTACTATCCTGGCAGATGACAAAAGTAACGTGGGCCATGCCCAGGGCTTGGAATAGGGGTTTTTGGTCTCTCACTTTGTTGGACTTGCAAGCACAGGGCTGATGAAAATTCTTTGCTTTTGGAATTCTGAATTCATACAGCACGTTTTGCCATTCAGATGTTTCAGAGAGGGAGAGGAACACCTTAATCCAGTGTGAGGAAGGTTTTGTTCTCAGGGTTGTGGGTTGTTTTTTCTCCCCACAAAGAGCACTAGACCAGCGGTATTTAAATAGGTCTCTTCTTTGAAGCTACAGACAGGACTCCCTCACTTCTGGGAGCGGCGGAAAAACTTCCAAGGTTTGCTCTTTGTCAGTACATTTTCTACTTTTTTTTAAAATCCTTAACAGTGTTCTGTAATCAAACTGTAGATCTCCTTTGACTAAGCTCACTTTAGAAAAATAAACCAGGTTTGAAGCAATCTTGTCTTAGTGTTTTATTTGGAAATTGAGTTCAACTAGTGAGGACACTCTTCCCACTACTGCACAAGATCAAGAAAATTGTCCTTTTCAGAAGAGAAAAATTTTATTTACTTATTTTTCAATGATCTTTAAGACCTTGTCATGCTGTACAGTTGTAGCAGCTGTTTTTTTCTAAGCTTGGTAGTAACACGTGACAAAAATCTAACTGCAGACTGTAGTGAAGGCTAGAAGTACTGTAACTCCTTAAGGCCACCTCTGCAGTGAACTTTTACTGGGGCAGGAGTGGTGTTTTTATTTCCTAGTAATTGGTGCTTAGTCCTGAAGTACCCATCTCTACCTCTAGGCGACAAATGATCTCGAGTCATCGTTCATTTTATGGTTAAATATACTACTCGGTGGTTTTGGGGAGCTAGTTGTGCTCAACAGCCAATTACCTTCCAGGCCTTTCCCTGAGCGCCTGCGACACAACTCTTCACACATTACAAAGGGAATGTGGCAAAACGCACGCAGCTCCACCACGTACCCTCTCTTTGCCGAGGCTGCCGTTAACCGCCCCGGTGCCCGCTGCCAGCGCCCTCCGCGCCTCAACACCCGCCTCGGGGGCGGCCGGGCCGGGCACACGCTGCCTCTTCGGTCGAAAGCCTCGCCGCGCTCCCTGC
>VWZK01022044.1:105123-150369 GCA_013396935.1 Baryphthengus martii | reverse complement strand
CGTCCCCGGCTGCCGACGGGAGGGCGATGTCCGGGCGCTGCCGGCCCGGGTGGCCCTGTGTGCGCACCGGCCGCATGATGCAACGCCGCTCTCGAAACTCGGGAACTTGGACTCGGTGCGAGCCGCTTCCTGACACTGCCCGGCTCTCTGAGCGCCCGGGGTTGTCCGAAGCGCTGTCGGAACAGCCCCCAGCAGCTGCAGGAAGGTGCTGTGTGCCAAATGGGTGTCGTCGGTGGTGCAGAGTGCCTGCCAGGTGTGCAGAGAGCGTAGCTTGAATGCGTACAGTAGGAAATCGTGGTGTAAAGTCTAATTCTGGTTCACTGCGAACGCATAGCCTCATGCAGTTTCTGTTGTGATTAGAATTATTTAGCGTTATACGTTAGGTTTGTTACCCTCTTTCTGATCTTAAGTGGTAACCCTCCCTCTTCACAGTATTGTAGATGGTAATAGTAAAGTCCTTTAGATTGTTTTCTTCTTGACCTGAAGAAAATGGTGCGAGTCAAGTTCCTTTTTTTAATAATGAAATGTCTCTGTGCCGTATTAGAATTTTAGTTTTCTCTCATGAGCAAATCTACTGTAGGGATTTTTACAGCATGTATGATATGCTCACATATGACCAAAACTCATCTTTTTTTTAGTTTACATGGCTCAGAAATGATGTCTTTGTCTTGCCATTTTTTTAATGTGTATATTTAACAGTAAGTCACAACATCGAAAGGGTGGTAAGGTAGTCAGGGAAGAGTACAATAAATGAGACTGTAGCTTAAATGTTTTCCTGGTGTTTAAGGATATTCTTTGTAATTCACTTCTAGACCAGCTCTTGCAAATACATTGGTAAAGTTGCTTAAAATACTGCCTTGCATTTCCTGACTCTTCAAATGAGCTGTTTTTGTTCCATTTGGGTCTAACGTAAGAAGCTGTAAATTCTGGAATAACCATGTGATTTGACACGCTAAATTACATGCTAGGGATAGGTTTAGATGGCAAGAAGAAAATGGTCCCCTTACAGCTTTCTTGGACATAGTTCCCTTTTCGTAGTCTGGGCTGAAGGGTGTAAAAACCAGACAAAACTGAAAACATCCAGGCACTTTGTATTTTGGGTGCACAGAGAAGGAGCGAAGCAGTGGCAGCGTGAAGCGAAGCGTTGGAGCGCGACACTTGGTGCTGTTGGGTAGAGCAGAGTCTGGTTATGCCCTCAGAGGTCTCCATAAATACTGTTAACTGCCTTTTTGGGACAAGACTTGCTATAATTGAACAATTTAATAGTTAGGTTTGATTTTCTATGAGGTTAAACACTGAAGCAAAGCTGACACGTGCCAGCTTTTGTGTTCGCTGTGTTTTAAGGTACTCTGCCATTCACTTATGTATATGCTTCTGAGAATTTTTTTATAGAGCTTTTTAGCTTTTTTTCTGGTTTGTTTTTGTTTGTTTGTTTTTTTAATAATAAATTAGGCCCCATCCGTAACTTTGAATTTGACAATGAGAAAATTCAGAGCCTGTGCCCCACTGGCTCTTCTCTTCTGTGTTTAAAAACAGTTAAAAGGTGGAACAGAAATGGATGAAATGCTGTCTCATTCTTGGAGTAAAATATAAAACCTTTCCACAAAAGCAAAACAGTGCAGTACTGTGTATTGGACAGTATCTAGCTTCCGCTAGATTTCATTACTCAGAAAAGCAATTAAAATGGCTTCTTTTTGATTTCAAACTGAAAGGGTGTGAACTTGGCATCTCAGTTGTATGTACCTGGCTTTTATTCATTCAGCTTGAGTTTAGCAGAGACTGGGGGCTTTAGGTTCATAGCAAACACCCTCCTTTCTGCCTTTTTTTTTTTTTAATGTATTAATCTCTTATGTTTAAGACACTGCCCTAAGAAAAGCCTGTATGGGGATTATGTTTTACTTTAAGACCTGGCACACGGTGTACTCTGGAGGATGGTTGTCACTCTAACTAGACATTTCTCAGAGCAAGCTAAAATGGGAAAGGGGAAAGAAAAGCCCATCATTCTCCAAGCAAAACACCTCTTCATGTTCTCTGAGGCACCACAGTTGTATGGATTAGAAGTGATATGCTTAGAAAGAAATCTGACAGAACTATACCTACCTGATAGTGCTGTACCTATGGAAGTTTTCTAAGGTCTCGACTTAATCTTCTGTGTGGATGAGTGTGTTTGTGTCCGAGGTTACTCTGGAGATGTTACTACAGGAAATTCTTGCAGCGTTCTGCTATTCTGGTCAGAGTCTCATGTCTCAATTTTCAATTTCTTCAAAAAGGAAAAGCATCTCAGGGGTTCATATCAGTTCAGAAAATCCCTCTTAATAAATTGGTGTCAGAATACAGAGCATGAAAAGACCACATGTGGAAGCAAACTAGAAAACTGTTAAACAGTGAGGGATCTAGCCATAGAAGTCTTGTTGCCAGTCTTTAATCGTTTATGGCTTTTAATGCTTTATAGGTAAAACATTCAGTGCTGTAGATGGAGATAGGAGGGATACCTCCTTTCTCTGTGTCAGCTGCGATCCTGGTTTTTGTCCTCTTGAATGTTTCATCAGTGCACTTAAGCTGGTTGGGTGGAGGAGAGGTAAGAAACTCTGCTTTTGGGGCCTGAAATATTTGACCAAATAATTGTGCGCCCCTGGCAGGTGGTAACCCTTCCCTTCCTGTACACGCGCTTAGTGTGCGGCAGGGGAGACCGGCTGAAGTAGTTTCACCTCCCTGACTTGCCTTTTGTTTGTTGTAGGCTCAGAAATGGTTTCGTGGCGCAGCTGCTTGTGTCCTACCTTTTTTCTCCATGGCAGCATGTGTTGGTGTGTGTGCCCTCAGTTATCCTTATTTACTGGGATGTTTGATGTTAGTGTTAGGCAGAAAGAGAAGAAAAAGTAATCCTCTACGCCTTATCTGAGCTGTGGAGATGCCAGCAACTGAAGGGGGGGAAAAAAAAACCCAACAAACCAAAACCAAGAGACTCCTGGAAGAAAAAGCGCTATTTCAAAGAGCCACACAAAGCAAATCCTTCCCAGCTTGTGGCTGGGCCCAAGTGCTGAACCCTGCACTTATGGGGCTCCTGCTTTAAATTGATATCCGTAGCAAAAACTTGATGGACTTTGTTCAGAAATAGACAGTGGATCTTTGTTTAAACTGGGAGAATCTACTTTTAAAGCTGAGCTGCTTCATGAGAGCGATGGGTTTGCCCTTTGGGGCGTGTGTAAAACTTAGAAACCTTGTTATAATACATAACTGTCCTCTCTGAGGATGTCCTTGGAGGATTCTTCTCCCGTGCTGAGAGTTTACTTACTGACTAGATGTTCTAATGGGCAGCTGTGGAAAAACAAGTGAGTGAAGAAACGCCACATTAACACTGGACTAAGCAGTGGGATTTAAACCAGGATAAGGAAGGAAGGCTGCTTCGAGACTGAACTTGCATCTTTAAAAATGTGTGATTGTAGAGGACGTTTATGTGTATGTGTAACACTAACATCCTGCTGACGATATTTTACCTGTGCTTTCAATAATTGAGAGGGCCATGTGATACAATTAAATGGTTTCAGTGTGAGCTTCTGATTAAGTAAGAATGTTAGAGGATTCAAAGTGCCAGTCAGGCAGTGCAGCAGCTATTTATTTCCAAATACCAATTATCTAAACTAATAACTAAGGGAGATAAAGGGAGAAAACAGATAACTACTGAATTTGATACTGAAACTTTAAAAATTGCCATATGTCAGTAAGAAAATCATGATGAAAGAAGGATTACTCTGCAGCATCAAGTCATTTTACTACCTGTAACACGAGTATTTGCCTATAGGTTACCATCAGTAATGAAAACATTTTGAATATCTGTATTTCTGCCATATTTCTTAAACTGAGCAGCGAAAAGGAAACCATTTGTTTCAGGAATGGCAAAGAAAGGTGGGATGGATGTCATCACCATGTAAATCCACCGAAGTGATGTCTCGGTGATGTCCTGAACACTGTTACCTGCTGTAGTGGTTCTGACTGCTGCGTACCTCTCCCTTGCTTGTTCTCTCCCTTCAGTATTAAAGCAGTTTTTGCCATTGGAAATATTTGTTTCTCAAAACCTTAGAGAATAGAGAAGTATCTGTTGATTATCTTTCTTTACTAATACTTTGATCACTGTCTGACTATTAGCATATAAGTAAATGAAAGGCTGAATTCAGTGGCTGAGCTCTTCTGTATTCAATATGTCTGTGTAACGCTTATTAAATTTGTTCAGAGCATCGTTCATACATTTAAGAATATTGTTCAGCTCTGTTGTCTTTATTTGGTAGATGAGATACAGACAGAGCAACTGTTTTGAAGACAGGAGTTATTAACTTTGTACATATAAGAGCCCGATGGGATGGTTAAAATAGGAAGACAAGGAAAAGTTCTCTGGGTGAAGCGCAGAGTACTTGTGCTGTGTCAGCACAAGGAGAACTTTATTGAATGCAGAAATACAAGGTTCCTGATCCGGGAGGTGATATTTAAAAACATAAGAGACAGGAACATCCCTCTGATAAGAAAAGGCTGAGAGACCTGGGCCTGTTTAGTCTGGGGAAGAGAAGGCTGAGAGGGGATCTGATTCATCTCTAGAAATATCTGAGGGGTGGGGGTCAAGTAGAAGGGGCCAGGCTCTGTTCTGTGGTGCCCTGTGACAGGACGAGGGACAGTGGGCACAAACTGGAACCCTGGAAGCTCCGCCTCAGCATGAGGAGAAACTTCTTTGCTGTGAGGGTGACAGAGCCTGGACCAGGCTGCCCAGAGAGGTGGTGGAGTCTCCTTTTCTGGAGACTTTCCAACCCCCCCTGGATCTGTTCCTGTGTGGCCTGCCCTGGGTGATCCTGCTCTGGAAGGGGGGTTGGACTCGATGACCTCTAGAGGTCCCTTCCAACCCCTACCATCCTATGATTCTATGAGCACAGGTATCTGTAAAGAACTATGGCTGAGACAGGTACATAGCATGATGTACACAACAGGGGAATTTAATGTGTTCAAATCTGGAGTGAAAGCTGCTTTTTGCAATTCCCGCCCTCGTTGCAGACAGAGGGTGTTATCACTGGCTCTACTACTGGCCTGGGAACTCTGTGCTGTAGCAATGAGCCACTCCCGAGAAAATATCTTAGTTTTCTAATTACTAAACACATCTGATGGCTTCTTACTTTTATAGGGTCATTTATGTCTTATACATAAAGAAACAGCCTTCTGCTGGGTTTTCTCCTAAGCTGCCCCTGAGCCCCTCTGCCTGTGTGGAGCTGATCGGCTGAGCCAGGCTGGTGGAGCCACGTAGACCAGCACCTGAACAGGCGGGTCTGGGCAGCTCGAAGAGCATCCGATTACTCATTTTAGATCAGGAGTGTGATGGTGTCTGTTTTGCCTCTGGCCTGTTTGCTGTCCTGCAATTAAAAACTTAACCTCAAATCTCTCAGAATTCTTTCCCTTTATTTTGCTGTCGAGCTTGCATGGTTTGGTGAGGGCGAGGCTCGGTGGGGTGCAAAAAGAGGGCATGAGGTTTGTGCAGCTTCCTTGGAGGTGATGAACCCAAATCAAGTCCTCTGTGCCCCTTGGGGAACAATTCTTTCCCCCAGTGCTTCAAGGGTAGGCAATTGCCACTAAATGTTGAGTTGTGGGAAGGAGGTTTTCTGCAAAGAGCAGACAGGTGGAAAGTGCCGTGTAGTTCTGAGTAAAATCATTAAATAGTTCTGAGTAAAATCATTAAATAGTTCTGAGTAAAATCATTAAATAGTGGTTGCACGTGACATTTTGCCTGGGAAAGTAAAATAATAGTATCTTAAGGCAGCATGTGCTCTTGTTGATGGATACGGTTTGAAATGGAGCAGTAAAAGGGATCACTGTACTTTTTCTGGTATCATGCTGGGGACTGAATCTTGCTTCTAGAATATACGTCATTTTTATTAGTGATCTGGAGGAAAACCGCTTCCTGCTTCTTGGTGTCCTTTTCTATCTCCCTTTGAACAATTTCTTCAATGAGACACAAGTTTCAGATTTTCTCTTGTTTTCTAACCTCTTTTTTCATGGCTCTGTCTCTTGGAAGATAGTTTTTCATTTTAGGGTGAGTTTTTTTCAGATGGCTGCTAAGAAATAGGACTTACATAGGTGAAAATTTGTTGGAAAACCCAAATCTTAATACCTTTCCCATAGGGAAAGCTTTCAGGTGCTTTATTCTGTCTGTTTACATGTGTTGGAAATGAGTATTTGATAACATGTCAATCATTGCACTGCTGTCAGGGATATGAAGATCTCACATGTAGAAAGCTGACCCTAGGTAGCTTCAGTCTAAAAATAATTTTTAAATGAGGGCTGTTGCCCACCTAACAATTTTGAGTGCACTGTGGTGTATTCTGTATGGGTGAAGATGGTAACTCAGGTGTTAAGAAATTATAAAGTCAACTCTTGGTCAGCTACAGTCATTAGTCTCAAAGTGATAATCAATTACAGGTTTTTTTTGTCACTTGAGAAGTTCTGAAGCTGTTCTGTAATTTTTGAGGATAAAAGGCTTGGAGAAATTCTATGCTATTTTTTGGACTGTGTACGTGAAGCATGAACAGTTTGAAGACCAGATAGTCAATCTGCTTTTTCACTTATATAAGCTTAAAACAATTTAGTCATTAACAATGTAATAATTGAACAAGTATAAAATGTTCTGCAGTAAATTAATGTGATGTTTGCTTCAAGTGTTATAGTATTTTTAACAAGTAGATAGAAACCAGAAGAATCCTTCAGAAGAACAATTACTCTCTTTCAAAAGCCAGCTAGTTTTATTTTTGTCCCTCCATCAGAAACAAAAGCTTAAAGCATTTATTACTAAATATTATCATATTTAGGATATTGACAGTGCTTTAGTTTATATAGTGACAACTGGGACTTTGGAAATCATTTAAAATGATCTTTCTCACTAGTATTACAACAATGATGGTATCTTTTTAATGGAAGAAAAATAAAATTCTGGTTAACAGAGGCAGTGATGTAACAGTTGTTATGACATCTTTTGTAGTTGAAGGAAAATAATAATAAAAAAACCCCAATTGCATTATATATACTTTAAAAAGAAAGCTAGCAAATATTGCAAGGAAGTTGTGTTTGTATTTTTAAGAATCTAAAATCCCGAGAACAAATAACAAATGAAAATCAGGCAGGCTATTTTTACTAGTTGAAAAAACACACAGCTAGAGTATGTTCTAAATTTGTAAATATAAAAAGTAGATATGAAATTGCTAATTTTATGTTACTTTTTTTCCTCTAATAAAGATAACAGTTGAATTTTAGAATGGAAGGTGGGTTTTTTAGTCAATTATTTGTAGCTTTGGCAACAGACAACAGCTCCGTTGTGGTATCATTGCTTTAAGCGTCTTACAAGTGTTCTACAGACTACAAATGTGAACTAAATGGTAAAAATAGAACAGTATTTTCAGTAGTTCTTCCTTTTTGGAGGAAATTTCTATGTATGAGGTGTATTATGTATGTATAATTTATTTGCTTTCATTCAACTTTAATGATACACAGCTGCCCTCTATTCAAAGCTAACCATGGTATCTTTAATAGCCTTGAAAGTTGACTTGAAATGTTTTAGGCCTGGCTTCATCGTACTTTGTGTTTCTGTCACCACCTGGATTATCACTTCAGGCCGGTGCAGTGCTCGTTCCTATCAAACGGCATCTTCCCAGCCAGAAACCAGAAAACTATGAACCTAGGTTTTGGCTGCAGTAATCGTGTGGTGGGAAGTTTGGTGGGAATTTCTGTTTATTTCTTTAATACACCAGTTAACTGCATCCTAAATTTTTTGCCCAGAACTGCCTCAGTTATGTGTTCTGTGAAATATTAGCATTTGGTGTTGCGGGCGGTAGATGGACCTGCTCACCGAGTTTGTTACTCTCAGAGGTGGAGGTGACTGTTGTTTCTCCTGACCAGCCGTGTGTTCCCAGGCACCGGTGCATGAGAAGAAGTTTGTTCTATGGCCTCGGAGCTGGGTGCCAGGGAGGATGGCAGCTGCTCAGAGCTGGCAAAACCCCTTTATCTGCAGTATCTGGAGAAAGCTCTGCAACTGGATCAGTTTTTACGACAGACGTCCGCCATCTTTAACAGGAGTATATCCAGGTACCAAAATCTTTTCCGTTTTCCTTGGGGCATACCAAGGAAAGACAAGCATTTTCAGTATATAGTTCCCAGGCAATACCATATTAAGGATTTAGTAGTGACTTGTTCATTATAAACTCTTCTTCAAAGATTTTGCAGTGAAATGCAAAGGCTGTTGTCAGGTGCAGAATTTATATGTAAGTTGTAGCAATCAGAATTGAGTCATCAAGGCACGTTTCTGTCCCAAAATAATTCACATTTAATTTCATCCATGTTTTGGAAGTGTAGAGTTACAGAAGTGGGAACTGTAGGGATAATAGGTAACAGGGATATTTAGAAATGTGTAGTAAGATCCACACAGGGAGTAGAAAAAATACAGCTTTATATTTCTCCTCTGTACAGTAGCACTGAGGATGCCAATACTGTGCTTTGGATTGATCTCTTATTAGTTTCTTGCTTAGTTCATGCTTCTCAAATTAGGTACCAAGTTAAAGACTGAAGGTGGAAGTTGACAGACAGGCTACTGAGGGGTTAATGGGAAATTATTAACAGCAATATTTCTAATGGGTAAAATGACATCAAAAGCTGTCTCAATTCTCAAAACTTTAGACCAACGGCCACATGTAAGCAAGCTGGGTGGGCATCTTCTCATTCGAGTAGTTTCCTTTCATTGTCATATTATGAATTTTCTTTCAGCGATGAAAGTGAAGATGGATTGGATGACAATCCTTTGTTGCCTCAGTCTGGGGATCCTCTCATGCAAATTAAGGAAGAGCCTCCAAACTCTTTGCTCGGGGAGTCTTCTGGAGCAGGGAATTCCGGGATGCTGAACACACATTCGCTGAATGGAGTACTCCAGCCAGGTAGGCATGCACTAGGTTGAAGCTCTGCTTTCTTTGGGATAACTGGGAAAAGCATTATTTCTTCCAAACTTTTAAATTATTTTTTTTTTCTCTAAACAGAACCAAAGTCTGAAAAAGGGAGCTTATATAACTTTTCCAAACTGAAGAAAAGCAGAAAGTGGCTTAAGGTAAGAATATTGGAAAGAAATGCAGCTGTTACAAAATCTGCGAGTAAAGTTCCAGTCAACACTCTGTAGACAGTGGTTAGTGATTCCATCCTATCATCTGATGTAGATCAGGGTATAGGAACATGTAGGCAAGCAGATGGCAACAGAAAAATAAGTTGAGCACTGATCAGAGCACCATCCCAAATTATCACTGATACAATTTCCACATACAATGAGTTTGCAGTGTTTGTTCTCATCTCAGTAGACAGTTTAATGTCACTTTACACATACGACTGAGAGTTCAGAAAGTTGGACTAAGGTGTTTTAAGAGCTGCCTCAAATCGTGATACAATTTCATTGAGGCAAAATCTCACACTGCAAGAGGCATGAGGTGATACAGAGATGTGGTAAGATTTTTATCTTGCTGAAAGAGGACTCCAAGTGGATTCTTTAGTATTGTTCTATATTGCTGCACTTTTTTTGGTGAGGTAACTGAACCTAGTGTCCCTTGCTAAGAAGAAAAGAAGAAAGGAATGGATTTTTTTTTTTCCCCACATTAACTAAAAAACGTTACCAAAGCAAAAGAATACATTCTGCAGAGGCTTCTCATCTTGGAAGTGGAAAGAAGAATAGATGATAGTCAGTAGTGAATGCTCTGTTAGATTTTGGGTAGAACAAAATAGAATTCTAGTCTCTGTAGAACTGAGGCTTTTCATTTTCATTGTGTAGAAAAATGGACAGTAGGCATTTCAGTTTTGGTGAGCAACAGTGTTTGAGTTAAATTTCACAGTGCATATACATTCAGAAGCTTAAAGTCATTTTAGTCCTCTGTCCAAATTAAAATGATCTATTATGAAATATATTAAATGGATGTTTGGGACTTGACTGGAAGTTTCTGAGATGAACTTAGTATAAGGTCCAAAGGAAGATGGAAGGAAAGAGTGGAATGGTGGCTTTATGCCATCTTTGCATTTTCATAGTACTGTAGCCTTCTCTAGGTAGCAAAAGCAGGTTGCCATGAGGTCAAACAAACTACAAATGGAATGAGGAAGCACCTGCAACCATAAAGCACAAAATAACCTTTCTTGATATCCTGGTTTTTCTCACCGTTGTTTTTCTGAGACCACAAATGGATGAAGTGGATTGTAAGATGACTCAACTATCACCAAGCTAAAAGAAAACTACCTCTCCCCAAATAAAAAAAAAGTCAATTGGCTTTACTGCTCCACCACACTGTATCTCAGCAAACCATTCTCCAGTGGAGGTGTTTCAGATGGAAGGTGCTTTGTAAATGCTCAATATTGTTGTTGGGCCAGACCCACAGCCCTTCATTAGGTAAAAGCTCAAGAGTGCTTTGCATAAATAAGCAAGTCAGTATAGGGACTTATTAAACTAGTTTCCATTTATTCTTGTTAGAGTATCCTTCTGAGTGATGACTCCAGTGACACAGATTCACCGAGTGATGAGGATGGGGAGGAGGAAGAAGAATTTTCTCTTTCAAAGGAGGAACTTCACAATATGCTGCGATTACACAAATATAAGAAACTGCATCAAAGTAAATATAGCAAAGACAAAGAGGTAAAAATCCAGAATTTTTACATGTTCTTGATCTTTATTCTTTCATTTAACTGCCTGATTTTAACTACTTTTAGATTTTTATCAAAAGCCAAAATATTTTGTGGACGGGAAAATATCCTGTTCTTGGTAGGCTTGGAACAATCTAACATCGATTTCAGACAAGGGTTATTTAATTAATTTCATACAGACTGAAAAGCTATTGAATCTTTCAATAATTTATATAGCTCATTTCTGGCACATGTGTTCTATAAATTATATATGTGTGTTATATATTTATATGATAGATAAATCTGTATTTATCTTCCAGAATGCTCTGTCTCAGCCAATAGAACAAATATAAGCTACTAGAATAAAGAATTAGGATAATATATATGAAAACTGAGGTGCTATGTGTTAAACTCTAATAAAGATTAAGAGCTGCTGCTCAAAAAATGAAATTGTTTATTGAAATCTAAAGCAGCATACTTGCACCATCATGAAGGTGAGTAGTAAGATGATGTTTACCTTCTTGAAAGGGAGTTCCTAGTTTTCTTCCTTATTGTTTTCTGTCATTCTTTGGGGTTTTACGTGACCTTTTTCCTTTTCTTTTTTTTTTCGCTTTTGGACTTTCTTCTCATATTCTTTTTTTTTCCCTTCTTAGTCTCCTAGAAATAGTTTGCTGCACTTCCGGTTTGTTTTTTTTTTTTTTTTCATTAGGCCCAATTCTGTGAGTATTTTGAATTGCACCGGAACACAGTCTTAGGTGAAGTCACCCTATTCTGTTATCAGAGGATGTGTCTGAAATTAAAATTTGTCATCTTGTTTCATTTTTTTTTTTTTTTAATTTCTCCAGAAGAGTGAAAAAATATTTTCCTACCAGGTCTTTGCTTCTGTCCACTTATTTCTTTTGTTTACTTGTTAAGTTCTAAACCAAGATTGTGTTAGCTTCTTGAAATATTCATACACCAAACTTTTACCCAAGTCATAACTTCTGTGAGATTTTACAGAAATACTTCCAGACCAGTAAGAAATCATATCCAGTGGAAATAGCCAGGGTATTATCAGGTCAGCAGTGCAGAGTTAGGAGGGAGGAGAACATGTCTGTCCAAAGAAGTTTATTTACGCTGATGTTCTTACCATTCAAAAATATTTTTATTAACTTAATGCTGTGCTTAGGTTTTAAATAGTTAATTTTTCATAGAATCCTAGAATGGCTTGAGTTGGAAGGGACCTTAAAGCTCATCCAGTTCCAACTTCCCTGCCACAGGCAGGGACACCTCCCACCAGACCAGGTTGCTCAGAGCCTCATCCAGCCTGGCCTTCAACACTTCCAGGGATGAGGCTCCACAGCTTCTCTGGGCAACCTGTTCTGGGGTCTCACCACCCTCAGAGGAAAGAACTTCTTCCTAATGTCTAATCTAAAGCTCCCGTGCTCTGATTTAAAACCATTGCCCCTTGTCCTATCACCACAGACCCTTTTAAACCTTTAATTTGCCTGTTTATACGTAACCTGTCGGTAGATCTTTAATATTTTGATTGAATAATGCTTGGAATATCCTGAATTTCTAATGATTTTGGGGAAAGTGCTGAGTCAACTGTATTTTGACTTGACAATCTGAAGGCTCAAATTGTTTGTTATTGTGGAAATCTTTTAAATGCCTTTGATCTAAATCCACCCATCTACATCCTTTGTAATGAGAAAGTAGAACAGGTGTGTAATTTGGGAGTGCAAGAAAAACAAATAGGAGGTCCACGATTGGAGCACTTTATGTCATGTACTGCCTTTCTGGGCAGCACCCATATGGAAAAGATAGAGCAGTGTGTTTTGAAGCTGTAAGCTTCAGTGCCCTCTCTTCCTGAACTGGGTGGGCTTGGCTCCCTGCGTAGAACTCAGAGGCCACCCCTGGGAGCTGTGGTTTTTCTTTGGACACTGATCCTTGACAACAGTGCTAAATACGGAGAGGTTTGTATTTTCTGATCTCTTATTTAGGATCAAGATGTAACCTTGTTTACCTGCTGTCTGTCATCTACTGTTTTTCATTGCTGTGCTCATTTCCATCCACTTCAGTTGCAGCAGTATCAGTACTACAGCACAGGACTCCTGTCTACCTACGATCCCTACTACGAGCAGCAGCGCCACCTGCTAGGGCCCAAGAAAAAGAAGTTTAAAGAAGAGAAAAAATTAAAAGGTAAAGTCCCTAGCTTTGTGTTTTGAATTGACTGCTGCAATTTAAACTTATATCCTACACTCTTTTATTTGAATAAGCATAAATCTTCAAAACCTTTGGGTTTTGCATGGAAATATCCAGTTCTGTCAAAGAAAAAAGGCTTCAGGAAAATACTGTGCTCTGGCTTCTGGCTTCTAGAAAGCTAGGGTGAGGAAAAGGAGTGGGAATTGAGAGTTCATGGCTCTAGATTTTCTTTGCAGACCTCTGAATGAAGAAAGAGAGAATTATGCGCTAAGTACCTTACAGCTTTATTCATTGCTTCAGAATCCATAAATGCCGTTTTGTATCGTGGTCCATTTACCCAGTTTCTTGAAAACATGATAGTTCCTTGGAAACTATAAGAACTTATCCAGTACCTGCTGCAGTTATTCCTGAATGTGTAATTCTAGTAAACAAGAAATTATAGGGAGTGAGAGTTTTCTGAAAATTAGAGGGAACTCGTATCCACTGCAAATTAAAATAGAATTTCTTCTGTAACCTCTCAACTGGAGTTTCTCAGATGCCTGTTTGCCAGGAAGTACCATTTCCTTTCTTGAGCGAGCTGGCAGCAGCTGTAAATCTGTAAGGAAGCAGGAAGAGAAGGCTATGAACTGTCAGTGTAGGGTGAGTTCTCTCTAGTAGAAGTATTTAAATTTGAGCTGTGCTTAAGGAGGCTGTTTTGGACTTCCTTCCTTCCTATCTTTCTGCAAGTTCCTTTAGCTGGGTAAATTTTTTTCTTCACTAATCTTGTGGTATCCATGATTTTACATACTTTGAAAGAGTATTTTTAAATCTGATATCGGTACCATTTTCCTCTGAAAGCTGGTATCTGTAATGCACAATAGCATGCCAATGTCATTCGCCCTCTGAGAAGTTTGGTTTGGGACTTATCCTACCAAATCCTAATGTTGTTACTTTTGAATCTCTTACCTTTGCATGTCTTTAAGTAGAATTTAACCACAAAGCAAGAAACATTGCACCAGGTCCCAGACTTTAACTCCTACAGCATGTTCTTTGGGTGGAAAAAATTACATTTCACCACTCCGTTTATTAAACAGGAAAATCTTTCCGCTATCAGGTAATGAGGAAATACCTAATATGATAAGTGGATGATACCAGAATTGGCAAACATGGTTCAGTTTGGATTTTTTGTTTGTTCTACACATGAATTGACTAGGATAGTTTACTCAGGAAAGTAACCTTACTAAATGTATCCCTGAAAAAAAACAGAAAAATAAATGGAATTTTATGATCATTGTTGCCATGCAGGCAAGTTGAAAAAAGTAAAGAAAAAGAGGAGACGGGATGAAGAACTCTCTTCAGAGGAGTCACCACGACGCCACCATCACCAGACCAAAGTTTTTGCCAAGTTTTCTCATGATACACCACCACCTGGCTCCAAGAAAAAGCATTTGAGTATTGAACAACTTAATGCACGTCGGCGGAAAGTGTGGCTTAGCATTGTTAAAAAGGAGTTGCCAAAGGTGAGCTGGGCTGATGGCACTAGATCAGCGATGACAGCAAGAAAGGGAAATAGAATGATGAAATGGTTTGGGTTGGAAGGGACCTTAAAGATTCCAATCCCCTGCCATGGGCAGGGACACCTTCCACTAGAGCAGGTTTCTCGAAGCCTCATCCAGCCTGGTCTTGAACACATCCAATGATGGAGCATCCACAGCTTCTCTGGACAACCTGTTCCAGTGTCTCACCACCGTCAGAGTGAGGAATTCCCTCCTAATTTCTAATCTAAATCTACCCTCTTCCAGTTTAATGCCATTACCCCTCGTACAAGCCCTTGTAAAAAGTCCCTCCCCAGCTTTCTTGTAGGCCCCAGTCTCTTCCTAGCTTTCTTGTAGAAAATTAACTTAGTGGGGAGTTGATACTCAGAAAAACAGAATTAAATAAGACCTGATTTTTCTGGTGGTCATTAATAACCAAACAGGTATGTTGTAATCCGTAATCAAGGTGTAGTTTGAATTTCTTACGACTAATGATAGGTAAGTGGATCATGCCGTGCTTTGCCACTGCTCTCCTGGGGCTGTCCAGCCCTTTTCTGTGAATAGTACAGTAAACAGGAGCAAGTGCTCCTACTCACCTACAGAGTAACACTGTAGAGCAAACCAGTAGCTAGGTTTTATGTCAAGTTCAGGAAAGGAGTGTTTCTGTAGCACGCCTGCTTTTTTGAAACTCATTTCAGAAACAGTCTAGGGAAAAGTGTGTGGAAAAGATCTTCAGGCACACGGGATATAGAAAGCTGGGTTCGCTGTTACTCATTTTCTGAGATGTGATCAGAGTGGACCTTACAACTTGCTTTTTGGAGTTCATAGCTAACAGACTTTGAATCCTAGGAAGCTGAATATGAGCGATGGCTATATCAACCTTTATGAACTTGTAAGACAGGCAAAGGATATGTGCAGTATGAGGGAGCTTATTTTTTCAGAATATTGGGTTTGATCTTGTGAAGTACATAAGATCTACAGGAATTCTTAATATCTTTGGGAAACAGTGGAAATTTTTGTTATTGACTTCAGTGGTAACAGTGGAATAGGAGAACTGTGCTTTGCGATAAGTGGTAATGAAAGAAATGATTCTGAAAAGGATCATTCATTCCACATGCTTCCTTCAGGAGTTGGAGTACATTTTTGTATGCCTTCAGTAATCAAGAATGAAAAGCTGTTTCAGTCAAAATAAAAAATACTTAAAGCACCTGTACCCAGCTCTACAGTAGTGTGCATGGCTAAAGTGGACTCCTCTGTCTGCTGAATAGGGATCTTTTTTAGATACTGTGAGGCAATTACTCTAACTAATGTTAAGATGATGCTCTTTCGTAGGCATACAAACAAAAGGCCTCGGCCCGCAACCTCTTCCTAACCAACAGCAAAAAGGTAAGTGTTGTTTAGCTTTATACTCTTACTTCTACTGTATGTAATAAGTAAACTATAACCTCTTTATGTTTTCTTCTGTTTCTTGCAATACTAAGTGACTATACTAGCAGGGCAGTATAGGAATCACAGAATAGAGTCATAGAATCATTAAGATTGGAAAAGACCTCTGAGATCATGAAGTCCAACCTTCAAAAGAAGAAAATACTCTTTTTTTGCTTTTGACCTGCCCATTTGTTCACCCATTTGCTCATTTAAGCATTCTTCTTTAAAGCAAAGGGGCTCTTGGAATGTGTTCACTTACATAAATATAGCAGCTGAGGTTAAAAATAGAAGTTTTCTCCTTAAGTTTTCTCCTTAAGTGACTGTGAGGAGTTTATCTCCTCATTAAAGCCTTCTCTGAGAAATGTCATTGTTTCTGCCGAGAAGGCTTTACTTTAGGAACACTTGGTCATGGCTTTCTGAGTATTTTTTTTGGGTGTTGTGCTCAGGTGTCAGACTCATTTATACGGTGATGCAAAGATAATCAATTATATGGCACAGAATCATAAGAGACAAGATAATGTAGGAAATTTTACTGTCCTTGTTATACATTATCAAGAAAAGGAGCATTTTCTCTGCAAGGGATGCAGAAAATGGGACCTGCATCTATCTATTTAGGAAACTTTGCCTTAGGTAGGTTCTCTGCTGTGGTCCTCAGGTAGTAGAGACTGGATTTCTTTGAGATGTCTGGGCAGGTAGCCTGTGGTTCTTGTATTTGGAGGTATCACAGATCATATTTTAACAAGTGTGATGCAGCAGATGTAGAGATTTTTGAAATGCACTTTTATTTTGTTTTCATTTTGTTTGATCATTTGAAATCTGTGTTCAAATTGTTTAGTGGCTGCACATTTTAGTGGAGGAGAAAAAACCTGTCAGGAATACCAAACCCAGTAATTTTGACCATTATGACAATGGCATTAATTTATTTGTACTAGAATAAAAATTTACATTGTATTATGCTTTCCTCGTGGTAGGTAGACGGTAGGATACTTTTACATTTTTCAGTGCATTAATAGGAATGGGATTGTGTTCCATCAATACAGCTACTGCAACAGCTGAACCACAGGAGAGTGTCTAGAATAGGTGAGTCAGAGTTGCAGGCCTTGAACTCTGATCTCCTGAGTCCCTTTCAAGGATCTACCCACCAGATCAATCCTTTAAGTACTGTGCTCTGCTGAAACTGTCTTCCTCAGATGGTGGAGAAGACAAAACTTGGAAGTTTTTGGAAGCTCACGTTCTCATGCCATTTCGGAAGCATTACTGCTGAGTAAAGTCTGAGGGGTTTTTTTTCTCTTATGAAGGATCAGACTTGATGATGATTAAATTTGATGCTGTTTATTGCTGGCTTTCTTTAAAATCTGCCCATTCAATGCTGTTTTAAAACCTGTATTTCTCTCTAGCTTGCTCATCAGTGCATGAGGGAGGTACGTCGAGCTGCTATCCAGGCCCAGAAAAATTGTAAGGAAACTCTACCACGGGCACGTCGTCTTACCAAGGAGATGCTCCTCTATTGGAAAAAGTATGAAAAGGTGGAAAAAGAACATCGCAAACGAGCTGAGAAAGAGGCTCTGGAGCAACGCAAGCTGGATGAGGAGATGAGAGAGGTACAGCAAAAACACAGATGACTGCTAATTTATCTGTTGAGGAGATGCAGAAGTGACTGGATAATTTGAGTTTCTAAATCCAGGAGATGATATTCAGTTACTTGTTCTCTTTCAGCAATATTCCACATATTGCTTCTGCTGTCTTAATATTCTTTACATAATTCTACCGATGTTTGGTAGAGGTGATTTAAAAAAAACCCCACACCTTTGAACTGTGTAAGTTCTTTGCAAGTAAGTGAAAAGGAGGAAGGGATTAGAGAGAAAACACATCTCACAGATGTGCATAACTCAGTGTGGGAAAGGCCTAAACTTTGTGATGGTTTTACATCCTTCTGGGTCCAGCTGGCCAGTCACCTTTTCATTCACATAGAGGTTTTTTGGGGGTTTTTTTGGTGTGTCTTTTTTTTTTTGTGGGTTTTTTTTCCTCCTGACACAAACTGTTACAGTTTACATACCAGGTATTAGGCTGTCATGAGATCATTTTTCTTAACTGTTCAGTTCTTTTACTGTGGACGACCAAAATCCTGTTTATTTTTGTCAATCTTTTAATTTTTGAGTGTAAACAAAACTTGTAAACTTTCTTTTATTAAGTTATGCTGTTCTTTGCTATGAATATTGAATTTAGAAGAACTTTTCATTTATAACTACTTTGTATTTTAATACAGATATTTATGGTGGTGGTCAGTGTGCCAGTAGTATTCTAGCATTTTGTTATCGCAGTCGTGCATAACAATCTGGATAGATTAGTTATTGATATATTATTAGATGAAAAAAATTTCTTCAGTGTCAATTTGTGTCCCTTTTGGGTTTTTTTCACCCTTCATCTCTTTTTTGTAAATGTTTTCTCTTAGGCAAAGAGACAGCAGCGAAAACTTAACTTCCTAATCACACAAACTGAATTATATGCCCATTTTATGAGTCGTAAACGAGATATTGGACATGATGGAATACAGGAGGAAATCCTACGCAAACTGGAAGACAGCTCTACCCAAAGGCAGATTGATATTGGCGGGGGAGTGGTGGTCAACATCACCCAAGAAGATTATGGTAAGTGATTCATCTACAGCCCTTTCCATTTTCTTTCACAATTTGCTGTACTCTGCATGTTATTGTGCAAACTGAACCTTTGAAGCACAAAATCCTTCTGTGTAAGAAGCATTGCTGTGATTACTGGAATCTATCTATGTGTTAATTGGGATGGTTACTGCTGCAGAGCTCTAATGTGGAGATGTTGTTTTCAGATAGTAACTATTACAAGGCCCAGGCTCTGAAGAACGCTGAGGATGCTTACCAGATTCATCAGGCCCGGGTATGTATTTTTTGGATCTGTGAAGTTGAAGAGAAAGCAGAATAATTGGTAGAGGCCGCAGAACCAGAATCTTTTGCAGCAGCCAAGTCAAGTAGGTTTGTTTAACACTGGGTGCCAAATTTGAAATTAATTCCATTGTCACTTTCTGTTCCAAATAGGTTAAAAAAACCAAACAACTATCAGGATTTGGCCTGTAGAAACAGACTTGTTTTCTGTTAGCTCTGGCAGATATCCTGTGTCTTAATGTGAAGTGCAAAGCATTTTAGTATATAGCTTTTTGATAAATTCCTGTGTTCATGGTATTACACATACTTTCCTCTTCCTATTTAGACCAGATCATTTGATGAAGATGCAAAGGAGAGTCGGGCAGCTGCTTTACGGGCAGCTAACAAGTCTGGTACTGGCTTTGGAGAGAGCTACAGTTTAGCAAACCCATCTATCCGGGCAGGAGAAGATATTCCACAGCCTACTATTTTCAATGGAAAACTGAAAGGTTACCAACTGAAAGGCATGAACTGGCTGGCCAACCTATATGAGCAGGTATCTTTAGTACATCTTGAAAATTTCTAAAACTTGGAGGATTATTTAAGTCATTAGAGTAAACTTGGGTCAAAAAATACAGTGCTTTTTAAAGACAGACCACACGTACTAAATCTGTAGTGTCTTTAGAAGAAAGGAAAACATGATGTAAGCCACCTATCAGTATTCTTGACTGTTTAAGAAATAACACCTTTGAGTGGGGCATTAAATTCAAGATTCTTCATGTGGAAGTTTACACAACTGTTTATCACTTGGACACTGAGGAAACTTCTTCTGCTCAGTTCTTCATAGTGTTTGAGGCTTTGACCAGCTGGTAAACTGCAGGCAGCCTTATCCTTGTATGTAGACCCAACTGGCAGTGTGATCACAGAGTGCAGAAGGGCTAAGGGGAAAAGTCAGCCTGAGAGATGAATGCAAGTGCAATTGAGATCAGTCATCTCTTAGTAGAAGACATAAGAGACAATAAGGTGTTCCAGAGTTTTAGACTGGGCTGCTTCCCCTAAATTCAGCAGCAGCTCTTCTGCTAGTCCTGTATGGATTAAAAAGTACTAAAGTAAAAGGTATTGATGTGTGGATCTCTTGCAGGGCATCAATGGAATCCTGGCAGATGAAATGGGTCTGGGTAAAACAGTACAGAGTATCGCTCTCCTTGCGCATCTGGCTGAGGTGGGTGGACTAAAGCTTATTCCTGGTCAATGTGCTTGATAGAAGTTGTGTACTTTTCACACGTTTGAAATGAATTCTAGGTTATAAAGCTTAAATGTCATAAAAAGCATTTTAAATATGGCATTTCCCTTTGTTTTAAAGCTGTGCCGTTGAAAGCGGGGGGTTGTGTGCAGATAGATGTGTGTGTGCATGTGTATACAAGTGTATATATATAAATGAAAATGGAATTTGCATTTATTCACACGGTAATATATTTTTGTTTGCACTCAATGTGAAAGGCTGATAAGACAACAAGTTCTAGGCTTCTTGGTTCACTGACTTTTACAAATCAGAGAGACTTGCCCAAATGAATGCCAAATTTTGAGATTCATGGCAGTCAGCATGGATTTCCCATTTTTCAGTGGAGTCTTTTTTTCAGGAGACGTGGTTATTCTTAAGTGTCAGAGCAAATAAAGCTGAAAAAGCAATGGGAGTTCACTTCTTCATGCAGAAAGATACTTTTTTTGTTTTTTTAAATAAAAGTCTTGATTGGCATCTAGTCACTTACCTTAAACATGAGATATTAAGTAAGTGATACAGAGAGTAGAACTAGCTTCAGGAGTGACCAAACAAGAATTATGGGCTGTGCTTGCCAGTGCTACCTGAAGTTCCTTTCCCAACAAAATAACACGGGCTGTTAGTAATGGGGAAGTGGCCACTTTTCGAGACAAAGGAGCAAGCCAAATAGAAATGGTGGTTGTTCTGGCTTGTTATGGAAAAAACAACATGTTAAATCTGATATTTGATTCTGTGTCACCCTGTTGTGCTGGGAGAAAGTTTTGTTCTGTTGCATGTAGTTCCCTCTCTTATGCAGCCTCTGTCATATAGTAGTTGTAAAGCTGTATCCAGCTGTCTCTGTGTCCCTTCCCCCAGTTAATTTCTGGTGTCTTTTATTTTTTTAATGTGTGCATTCCAGCGAGAGAACATCTGGGGACCTTTTTTAATAATTTCACCTGCTTCTACTCTGAACAACTGGCACCAGGAGTTTGCCAGATTTGTACCTAAGTTTAAGGTAATAAACATGTACAGGAAAGCTCTCTGTGTTTGCTCAAAAAATGTTTTGTTTTTCTGAATTCTTTGCCACATCTGGATGTCTAATTACCTTGGTATTTGAAACTCTATAATGGACTTGATTCTGGTATTTCTTTTCTGTCATTCCGTTTATTATGGAGCATTCAATTAACTACTGTTTAAAAATGTTCATCCTTGAATCATTTAATTTTCTTTTTTTCAACATCTTAAAGACACCTTTTTAGAGAGGAATTGAAGCAGGGCAGGGAGTGGGTGTTCAGTTCTAATGTGTGGGCCTTGGTAGCAAATACAAGAATAGTATTTCAATCGTACATACTGTCTTTAGGGTTAGAGCAGTGTTTTCAGTCATTCGGAGCAAGTTGGGTAAGATAAAGATTGCATGTGAACAAAACTGAACTGTAAACAGATTAGAGGGAGAGAGAATGCAGTTGTTACTTCAGAAAGATAGAAGAACCATAGACATAAAACCAGTAATCAAGAAAAAAAAAAAAGAGAAGTGACGCACAGATAGATAGAACAAACAGATTAGAAGAAAATAAATGAAGTTCTTAAGTGTATTGTGAATGTGAAAGCACAGGAAGGTAGAAGGAACGATCAGTTAACTGAAAAACAAGCTGCCTGTTCCTCAGTGGAACACATCAGAGTGTTGGAAAGGAAGCTGAAAAGAACATGTACTGTTGAAACAGCGCTGAAATCTTAGAATTAAAGACAGACAGAAGTGTCAGAAGCTTGCAGTTAACATCTGCAAAGAACAATACGTTACAGTTTAGATATTTGAATTGTTAACACAGTAATCTTCGATCTGAAGAGATCAGGATCAGATTTTTTTAAACATTTGAATTTTCTTTTTTTTCAGAGAGCATATAAAAGCAGTAAAAGACACCAGATTATAAGTAACCAGTATATCAGTAATATCCAGGCTAATTATTTGAATGTCTCGCTACTTAAAAATGTGGAGAAAAAGGCTTGAAAGTATTACTATAATATCTGATTTCTTGATCTGAGTGTAGAGCAGATCAAGAACTTGCCTTTTACCAAATAGCTTGCTCTGCAGATCCCTACTGAGACCATATGTTGCTTATGGTGATGTATAGTTTGAGGTATCTCTATGAGAAACTGTGCTAGAACATAGTTCAATACCGGATGATTCAAGTGGCGTAGATTTTGAAATAAATTTAGATTACTGAGACTTCAAAGAAACTGATGACAAAATAGAAATGCTCAAGTTAGTGAGGAATTACTTTTAAAAAAACTTTAAAATAATCCATTTATGTATTTGTACAGCCTAAAACAGTAAGGGCCCTGATGAAAAACCCTCATGTAGAAAAATGCATTAGAGTAGTTTGCCATTCCACTTACTTTCTCTCATTTCCTTTCATTAGTTCATTGTATAGAACAGGTGAGCAACTGGTTAGGCTTTCTCCTTCTCAGGAATGAAATACAGCAAATGTTTCAAAAATGCAACCGGGATACTTGTGAAAAGATAATTTTTCCTCTTTTGATTTTTATTAAAAAATCCAACAATCTATTTTTGTCGTTCTATAACTGTTCTTTGGGTTTATTGCATAATAATGTTACCTCACCCATGGAACAGAGCATGCTTTAAAAAGGAGTTTTCTAAGCTTATAATTGTTACATATTTACAACTTTGATCAGTATTTTTCAACCAGTTTTTTTCCTGCTTCTAATTGTACAGAAGTGTATAGTGAATTAATTTCTGCAGGTCCATGATTGGATAGATAAACTAAAATGCAAATTGTGGTTTTGGTTAGTCTGATGTTTTCTTACTTGCATCCTTATTTCAGAACAATTGGAAGAATATTCAGCTAAAGGCACTTCGAAATTTGGAGATTGTCAGTTGAAGGATGGAATTGTTTAAGACCTTTCACAACCTCAGAAAGCAGAATTGCTGACTTTGTCTTAGTTGAGTGTAGTCATTTCACCAGACAGGAGATGGCAGCACAATGCTTTTAACCAGTTACTGGTTTCAGTGCAGAGATCTGTTTGAGTAATAGGACCCATGAAATTCTGAGCTGTAAATGGATTAACAGATAGCTCTGGCAGTAGTGCTTACTTTTCTTAATTGTTGTATTAAATACATCCAGACCAGGTGTTTTTTCTCAGATTTTTGAGGCTAGTTCTGAAATAGAAAACAATTTGGACAAGGGGGAATGTTAAATGGGAGAAAAGGCTCATTAGTCCTGTAGGATTCTCAGCATAGCTTGACCTAGCCTTTTTATTAGGCATAAACTGCTTGATACCTTTGCCTGGAGTGTTCTGTTTCGAAGTATTTTTAAGTGCTTTCTGATTTTTCTCTATGTTAAGAAAGATAATTTCCTCTTCCATTATTTTGGAGAAATAGGTCTGGCCTTCTCATTTTGTAGAATACATAGTATAAAATTCTAGAGCCAGTATGTCTTTATTTGAAAATAAGGTCTTTCTACTTTTGTACTGTTCCAGGTGCTACCTTACTGGGGAAATCCCCATGATAGAAAAGTCATCAGGAAGTTCTGGAGTCAGGTAATACTGGCATGCCTGTTTGCTTTGTCTGTCTTTGTTACTTTTGTAAAATAAACCACAAACTGTTGCTGTGCTCTACCAAGTCACATGATGTGTGGATACAGAGTTCTGTTTCTTCATCCACATAGTAACATCTTCATTAAAGATAAGGAGTTATAAGACTTAAGGAGTTAGAAGGCTTCTCTCGTGCTGCAGATCAGTATAGGGCAGTTTAGGGCAGTTTGGAATTTGATTAGAAAAGTAGAGCTCTGTAAATAAGGCAGGAAGTTTCAGTGTCAAGGATTATTATTCTATTTAAGTAACCTAACTCAGGATGCCCGAGTCTAGCATCCCCACAGGCCTGTCAGATTGTGCCTGATTTAACAGCAGCATTTTGCAGGGTTCAATGCCTGGGTCTTGTCTGGCAAATTAAGAAGTAACTGAAATTGTTCAGGGACTAATGGGCTGAAGTCCAGATCCACCAGTTGAATAACTGGGCTGCAATTAATTTAAAAAGTCAGCTGGGGAAAAATGTAGTAATCATGAGAAAAGATTATGAAACAGAAGACTGAAACTACAGTATACACAAGTGAGCTCTTCACAATGTAGTTATGTCATGTGGACACTTGTTTCTTATTTTGTGGTTCTAGAAGACATTGTATACTCAGGATGCTCCTTTCCACGTGGTGATTACCAGTTACCAGCTAGTAGTGCAGGATGTGAAGTATTTCCAGCGAGTGAAGTGGCAGTACATGGTGCTGGATGAAGCACAAGCACTGAAGAGTAGCTCCAGGTAAGGAATTAACTGGAAACAAAGTCTTCCTTCTGTGTCAGCCTCTTGAAGTAACATTAGGAAAACATCAAGATCACAAAGATTGGTAAGAGTTAAAATGGACACAGGTAAGACCCTTTAAGTGTCTTACCTAGTTAAGTATCTGTATAATTATGACACTGGATAGACCCACTCTTGGTGTTTTTTTTTTTTCCTTTTCCAAATACATAAAATGCGGTTAAAAAATAATTGTGGAGCAGAAACTTACATGGAGTACAGGACAGTTAAAATAGGCGGAAATGCTTTCCTGACTACTCACAGGATTCTGTCTAGTGCCCAATCTGTAGTATTTAGTGTGTGTTGCTTATATTGGCTCCATGAAATGCATCATTTTGATTTCTTTAGTGGCACTTCCAGACACAAATGGAGGTTAGAACCCTGTGAATACTGTTGGCTACAATGAAGTCCAATCTGTCATATAAGACTCTGTGCCAGAAAGTTTTCTGTTTGTTTTCCAGTAACGGATTTGTCCGTCTTTAGTCTGTAATTGCTTTCCCATAACCTTTGTCCAAGTTGCCACTGTACACAGTAAGTTGCAGACTGCTTTAGATGCAGACTCACCCTCACCAGTTTTGTTTCCTCAGCATTCTTTGGAAGCTGCCCCTCAGAGAGGACTCTAATGTATAGCTCAGCACTCCCTCCACAGTAGCCCATACATTTCGTCTGAAAAATACATGACATTCTGATTGATAATAACTATTTCTTTGGGGAATTGAATTGTTCTGGTAATCAGATTTTGTTAATATCTGAGCATTTGTATTAGAAATGAGTACGAAGATACTTACAAATTACAAAGAAACATGCCTAATTTATTTTTTCTAAAAGACTACTTCTTCCTGTAATTGTCTTTTGAAAGACTGGGGAGTAGCTGTGATAGTTTTACCCAGTAACCTCTGAAAATCATTTGGGAAGGTCAGTGGAACCAATTGGTCTTAAAATACCTTATGTTTATATCTTTCTACAGAAAACAGTTTTAATTATTTTTTTTTTCTTCATTTTATTCATCAGTGTTCGTTGGAAGATCCTACTACAGTTCCAGTGTCGAAACAGGTTATTGTTGACTGGGACCCCAATCCAGAACACAATGGCTGAGGTATTCAGGAGCTCACAAGAGTGGATATTTCTTTATCGTAGGAATAGATACTGAATATATGTGAACAGTTGAGAAACCTGTTGTACGTGTGTGGTTGTGGGATCGTGCTTCTAGCAAACCACTGGCAAACAAATGCGGGATCGGCTCTGGGAGGGCAAAATTTGACAATGTGCCACACATTCAATTAAAAATAAAACTGAAGGTACCCAATGGTTAATAATACCTAGATTACAGGATGAAATCTAATTCTTGTGGCTTTTCCTTCTGTTGACTGAAATCATGATGCCGTGTCTCTCTGTTTTCTAATGGTGTTTTGTTGATTGATCTGGCATTTGTTGGGGCTCGGGGTGGGAAGCGGATGCGGCTGGATTTTTCTTTAATTTTGCGAAGTCTCATGATCTAGTAGAGCATTTTTACTCATAAAGAGCTGAAAGGGTTTGGGATGCCTGTTTGCCTTGTCCACTGTAGGGTGACTTTTGCTGATCCGCTGTTTTCTACTCTTCTTTTAGCTGTGGGCCCTGCTGCATTTTATCATGCCAACGCTGTTCGATTCCCATGAGGAGTTCAATGAGTGGTTTTCCAAGGACATAGAGAGCCATGCAGAGAACAAATCGGCCATTGATGAGAGTGAGTCCAGTGTGTGTGTAACTGCAGTAGTTCTTATATTAAAAGACCTGTTGTCTTATCCAACTCTCTCATTTTTTTAGTATGGGAAATGTCACCTAAAGCATAGGGTGTGTAGTCAGATTGGAATGTTGTGGATTGTTGTCCGTAGTTTATGTCAAAGTTTGTATTTCTGACTGTAATGTAGCTCCGTGTGGTGAAAATGTTGATTTGCTACTTGTCTCTAGTCCCCCTCCTTCCTCAACACAGAACAAATACTTTTAAGTATTTTACAAATACTTTATAAATACTTTTTAAGTATTTGTAAGTTTCTACAGAGCACATCATCCTGGAGATGTCCTGAGTGAGTTACAAGATCTAGACATTAAAATTATGACACAAAGTGGTAAGAAGTGAAGCATACACATTCATTTAAAAAAAAAAAATCTCTGTAAATTTTAGGGGATAGCAGAAGAATCTAGCTAGGTAAAATAGCTGATTTGTAATTGGAGTAGAACATGGCACAGTTGGAACTTGTTGCAGTTACAGGCTTTAAGAGTTCCCACATACACAGAATTTTGTTTTTACAGATTATTGTAAAGACAATTGTCTGTCAGTGGAGTATGTCCTCTTCTTGGGATGCTATAATTTTGAGGGATGACACTTAAACCTGTAAATGATCTCTTTTCATCAATTTCCTAATTGATGAAACTTTTCTTCACTAATAGTGAGTGATGAATATTGTGTGAATATTGAGTGCCCGTGTTGTTCAGTCCAGAGGAGTACAGAGCACATAAAATGCTTTAGAAGTTCATTCTTTGAAACAGATCTTTAGATTCCTAAGTTAAACAGTGTAGCCTGGCACTCATTTAAAAAAAGAAAAATCAACAGAGAACTGCCAACTTTGTGCTGTAGGTATCATGACGGGAAATGGCTTAGTTAGTAAGGGACTTAAACTATGTGGTATTCTACTACAAATTTCTTCTTTGGTGAAGTAATTGTTCCTTCTTCCCCATTCCCTGTGTTGCAGACCAGCTATCCCGCTTGCACATGATTCTGAAGCCTTTCATGTTGAGAAGAATCAAGAAGGATGTGGAAAACGAGCTGTCAGATAAGGTGAGGAAAAGTATTTACCTGGAATGAATATCCCAGCTTTATTGTCATAGCTGTGTTCTGTAATCTGATTTTGCAAACTTGTTTGTCTGTCGGCATACCTGGAATTTGGTTAGAGACCTTCTCTTTCTGGCACTGCGTCCCAGCAATCTCATTACATAACTGAAGAACCCTTAATTAATAAACTTTTCTTCTAGGGAAAACATTTTGTTATAAATAAAAAAAAAATTGTTAAGCCTGATTAAGTTGACAGCAATATCACTAACTGAAGGAGATTGATACAGCAATGATTGGGTGATAAACATCTCCGGTTGCCTTTGTGAAGGATTTGGCAGGGATTTAGGACTCTTTTTATTTGCAAGAAATGCATGGTGGCAGCAAGCATTTCTCTCTTGTCAATCTCTTAATTTCACGTGGATGTTGGCAATATTGGATGATCCTGTGGTCAACATGTCCCCAGGTTTTGGGACCGCTGACTGAGAGACCTCTACTATATTCTGATGTGCTTACTATTTTCAGAACTAGAACTTCCACCAGCACTGCTGGTGTGATGCAACTGTCGCTGTCGTGGGCTCCTGACACCTATTTAAGACAGCTCTAAATGGGTAGCATTTTAACAGTAAGACAGGAGAACTGAGGTCAGATTTTCAGCTGATCAGCAGATGTCATGTTTTCAGAGCTGCTAAGAATTGGTTTACTCAGTTGTGCTCACGAAGACTTCCAAAATACATCTATCAGATAAGTCCTTCCCAGATTGAATCCTGAAATACAGAGAGGAATGCAATGGCCTGTATATGTATTTTTTGAGAAAGTTTTGTTTTCCTTAAGATTTGCTGCTTTCTGTTCCATGAGTGTTGATGTGATCACTTCCATTTCAGAGATAGAAAAGGGTAAATCTTTATTGCTGTTTTACAGATTGAAATTCTTATGTACTGCCAGCAGACAAGTCGCCAGAAACTGTTGTACCAAGCTCTGAAAAACAAAATCTCTATTGATGACCTGCTGCAGTCCTCAATGGGCACTACTCAGCAAGCACAGACCACCACTAGTAGTCTCATGAATCTAGTCATGCAGTTCAGGAAGGTAAGGCTATTTTAAATAATATTTTCTGAAAAGCATAACTCATTCATTGGCACAGAACTAAAATATGGCCTGTAGAAAATACCATATTAAAAAAAAAATTCTGGCATAGGCGAGGAAGTTTGTGTGCAGTTCAGTTGTGTTTCTGATGCAGTGTAGCATGATGTTGGGGTAGAAAAGCTTTAGCCAAATGGTCCGTGCATCTGCTAACTGGTTTGGTTCCAAATTGGCTGTTGAAGGAGATCGTTCACTTGGGAAGAAGAGGCAATAGCTGTTGTGCGTACAGGAAAAGATAGGACGTGTTCTTCAAATTTGAGTAGATACACTAAAAGAGCTGAGACACACTAAGCAGTATTAAACTTTTGCTGATCAATACTCATGGTTGATTTGGGATGTAAATGCTACATCACAATTAATTTCTCCCAGTGTTTGACATGCTCTCTTTCTTATAGGTGTGCAATCACCCAGAGCTGTTTGAGCGACAAGAAACTTGGTCTCCATTTCACATCTCCCTAAAGCCATACCAGATTTCAAAGTTCATCTATCGTCATGGACAGATCAGGGTCTTTAACCACTCACGGGACAGGCAAGCCCATGCCGCTTCCTCTCCAGCTTAGCTTATTTAGTGTTATTATCTAGACTTATTTTAGCTTTCTAAGTGCTAATCAACTCCTTTACCTGAGGTACTTAAATGACATTGACCAAGCCATGCATTCCTAGTTTTCTTTGATTCATTCAACTGTTAAGCATCTGATACCTGATGCTCTTTCTTGGTGATTTCCTGATCATCAACTATCCCTTTAATTGAATAAGACAATCAGGAAAAGGAATTTAAGAGCGGTTGCTGATGATGTGTAATATAATTAAGCTTTAAAAGATTTCTTAAAACGTCCCAAAATCCCTGGTTTCCCTTCAGTGAATTTTCCTGTTTAAGGAAGCTATCAGTGTCTGTCTCTTGTGACATGGGATATGGTGAGCGTCTCCTAGGGCCTTGCCAGCTTCTGATGCTTGCCTTGGATGAGTAAAAGCTGCCCGAGTACTGTTTCCTCTTTTATCTCTCTGTGACAATCCTTGATTAATTTTCGTTGCACTCAGCCACGACAAATGCTTGGAACAAATTTGAGAAAACCGTATTTGAAGATGAGACCAGCTGTTCTACAGCGTAAAGCGTAATTCCAGAGCAGTGCTGTCTCAGTGCCACATTGGCCCAAGCAAGGGTGGACTGATGGTGCTGTGCAATTCCAGATACCCAGAATGCTGAAATACTTCCAGTGGAAAGAACTGGAGGGTTCTCTGCATTTTCTGCTGATTTTTGTAATTGAACATTGGATGTGTTGACACCTTCTTAGTGATTTTTATTTTGCTGCTTTCATTTTCAGGTGGTTACGGGTTTTGCTTTCGCCATTTGCACCAGACCACATCCAGCAGTCTCTCTTCCATAGGAAGGGTAGGTTTACAGTCTTGGGAAGCCAGTTGTGTTGCACTCTTGCTGCACCTTATTACTGTGTCTTATTCAGGGGCAAGGACTGAGCGGCCAGATCAATTAGTCCTTTGTCATAACCTGATTAGAACTTGTTAGAATTCTGTTGGCATTTCTACTTGCACATATATGTCATTTGCTCAATGAGGAAAGGATGGAAGCAGCTGGAAATATAATCTCTGAACAACTTGTTTACTCATTGCTCAATCCTCCTGCATTTTCTTGTTCCTCCTGTCTTGTTTTAACTCACTTCAAGGGATTCATGCTGCCTTTTTAGTCTAAGGTGAATTTTTCACAGATTCAATTCAGAGAAATACTGGATTCATTTCAGTGCACTCTATATTGTATTTTAAACTGTCTCCTTCTCTTTCAAGTGGAAAATAGATGAGATGCAAATAATCCGGGGTCTAATCAATGAGCAAAAACCCCACATTAAGCTGCTTATATTGACAAATACAGTTTATTGTTATAAATGACTGAAATTTTTTTCACTAAGAGAGCTAACTAGGTTGCTCAACTGCTGGGGTGGGAAAAAGTTGGCGGGGGGGGGGGAGCGGGGAAGCAAGGTACATACTGGCTGCGTTGCTATGCTGAAATCTGTTAGCACAGATCTGTTCATTTATGGAAAACCCTTTCCAGTTTAGAACCAGATTTCAACTGCAGGAGTCTGCACTTCTCTGTCACTTTCTGCCTGTCTTGCTTCTTATTCTGATCTCTGCTTTATTACTCAAAATAGACTTGTGCTTGGGGATCCTTTTTGGCATACCATAAAAGGAAAATAATTTGGGGAATATAACTTTTGTGTCAAAGTTAAATAAAAAGATGTGAATGGTATTGGGGATAGGCAGTGCACATGGGTGGGCCTGTCAAAGAATGTGCATCTTGAATTGGTCAAGCAAGTTTGTTGCTCTCAGCTGTGAGTGTCTGTGAAAGGTGTTGGCCTAACTTCAGTATTTCTGTGCCATAGGCATCAATGAAGAAAGCTGTTTTTCTTTCCTCCGGTTTATTGATGTCTCTCCAGCAGAAATGGCAAACCTCATGAATCAGGGACATTTAGCCAGGTGAGGACAACTCTTGGTTTTTTTTCCCTCTTTCAGTAGTTATAGGAAAAGAACAGATGATTGTCAGAGGCATCCCTCTGTAAACCTGCATTTTCTATACCTCTTAATATCCTTTGTCTATCCTTAACATTATAAGAACTTTGAGTGTTCCTCCAGGTACAGGACACCGTTATGCAAGGCGATTTCTATGCCTCTGTCAAAAGAAAACCTCTGTGCCAAAGATTGGATGTTGTAAATACACAAGACAGTCAGAGGACAGCAGAAGAAGTTTCCTTAGGGTCACAGTGCGGGTTGCAGGTGTTGTCAGGCGCAAAATCCAGACTCTTGAAGGCCCGTTTGTGGCAGTGCTTACCTGTTGCACTGGAGCCTGTGTTTTAACACACGTGGTATAACCTCGTATTCCAATAGTTGCTCTTCAGTTCCGAGCCATATTTTTTACTTTCCAGTGGATTTTTAGCATCGTGAACTGTGTTAAAGGGAAGTGATCTCTTTAAATTAATGTACCCTGCAACAGACAGTACTCTGATGTTAGATGGTGACTGTAGAAATTTGAGATGAAAAGCAATAATAAATGAAGGTGGTTTGTGTAGAGCTTTGTAATATTCTTTTATTATTGTAGTTCTGTGGACTACTGTTTCTTGTCTGTGTTTCAGTAACGTAATACAAATTTCTCTTCGTGTATCTGAATGATCTTCATGATGCATTCTGTGTTCATTACGCAGGTTGTTACGAATAATTCATATATGGAGCAATTTACAGAGAAGCCAGAGTGCAATTTTAAGTGATAGTGGCTAACTCAGGCTCAAGCACTTTTAAACAAAGTGGTCCAAAGTATGTTCTGATTTAATCACTTAGATTCAGTTAAGCCACCTTAGAAAAAAAGTAAAACAAGCGTAATGTAACTGGAAGATGTCTAACAAAAGTTACTTCCTTTAAGTTAGGACACTGTAAGCCTGAAATTCTGAAAAAAAAACACCAAAAAAATTGTCTATAAATAGAGATATTTTGTAAATATACTCAAACTTTTCTTTCACAAAGCAGTGAATAACTGTATCTCCTGTGTTTTATTTCAGATGGTTAGCTCTTTTCCTGTCTCTGAAAGCATCCTACAGGCTCCATCACATGCGTTCCTGGATGGGGACAGAAGGGGAGAAACAGGAGAGGTCATGTTTTCTGAGGAGCAGGGATTTCTTGCTTGATGTGGATTTCCCACTCTCTTTCCCTAACTTGCACAGCTGCACTTTGCTGCAGGTAAGCAACATTTTTGTGATATGGAGGCAGGAGTGAATCCTCCTGAGAAAGAAATGATGAAAACCTTTCTCTCCTTCTAAACCAGAGTAAAACAAACTTGGAAGCAGGATGACTTTATTGTCTGCTTTATGAGATACAGTTAATAAAGGTCAGAGGGCTGAACAGACAGTTTAACCGCTGTCTTCGTCTCATGTGGTGCTACATTTCAGAATTGCTTTAAAAAATAAATCAGTTGAATTAAAAGTCTTAAAAATACTACTGGAGTAGCAGAACTAGACTCATGATTTGTCAAGGTCGGATTCTACATGTGAGCTTAAGAGTTTTGTCGTCTTTTTCTCTATGTAAGGTGCTGGTTTTCTAACTGAAACCAACTCGTATCAAATTCAGTACCTTGTTGCAGCAACTGGGTAAAGCAGAGACTTCAGCCTAGCAGTGTTTCAGAGTAGGTGGACAAGCTTTGTCAGTGGTGTCTTTCTACTCTGAAATTCACTTTGTCTGGTAGACTCCAAATGTATTCATTTTACTGTATAATGTAAGGTCATTTTCTCTAATATTTGGCCTAGGATTTGTGGGAAGCTTTTGTCTTTTTATGATTAAATTGCTGTTGATTTCCTGAGGTAGGTTATAGCTCCATTGATTTGTTTCACTGGGAAGTAAGTTCACAAAAGTGCTAGCATAGAGCTAGGAAAGCATCTAGGGCAGTTAGCAGATACTCAGTGAAAAAACGTGTTCTGAAACAGTGAAATCGTGCCAAATTTCTCTAGGGAATATTACTTCTGTTCATGAGCCAGGATGGGGAAAGGAGATAGCCAGAATTGAATTGAATAGCGTGTAGAGGAAGTTGAAATTGAAGACGCGTAGGCAGTAGGAAACTAACTTTGGACTTGATGTCATGTTTTGCAGTGTTAACAGTAAAGCCAATAAAATGAATCGTCCTAGCTATCAAACAAAGAGTGAGCCAGGAGAGTGTGTGTGTGCCTGTTAACTCTGGCTGTGCTGGCTCTTGAAAGTTCTGTTTCCATGTCTAGCTTGACAAAATGTCTTCACTACCTGGATTTGCTTTCAGTTGGGATCTTTTTGAGATTACATTCAGCATTTTGTATAGTGACTGTGTAATGCTGATCTCTGAAAGTATACTGTAGCTCTGTCCTCTCCTTGGGATGGTTAAGGAAAACTTGTGCAATGTCCTAAATGCCTAACAGTGAAGGAGTAGAAGATGGTACCAGAAGCTGTATACACTTACAGAAGGTAGCATTCGTTTTTACCTGTGTAGAAAGACAAATCTAGAACTTTACGTAGCCTGTGGGTTGGTGTGTATAAATATTAAAATGAAAGTCATTCTGTTTTCTTAAAGAATAGAGGATGAGGTGGTAATATAGGTATTAAATATGAAACGTGGAATACACACATGTAGATTTTAATATTAACAATGAAATATAAGTGAAGAGGAGGCTACAGTCCCACCTGTACCACAGCCTGGCAGGACTTAAACATATAATTTGTTCTCTTCAAATAATTTCTGTTCTTTGAGGAAGTCCTTACCTGTCTCTCAGGGGGTGCTGGTGCTGTGACTGTGTATAACTAGGGACTGGTGTAACCGGTACCTTTTACATAGAGAACAGCCAGCTGAGGAGCAGAATTCATCAGTGCCTGCATCTACAATTACCCCAGGAAATCTAAAGGAAGTTTAGCCCCACAGTTCTGACAGCTTCTTTAGAAATGTTTTCTAAACTGCATGTTGGACAAATTACCACTTGAATTCACTTTCAGATAAGTTATGTTTGCAGAATTTTGTTTGCACAGCTTCCATCTAGAACATCTTAAAAAAAAAAAAATAAACTCACAAAACCAGATGCAGAGTTGAAAAACAAAATGTCCTTTGCATGCCTGTCTTTTAGCAGTGCAAATCATCATGAGTGAAATTGAGCTCACTCTTTTTATCTTAGCTCAGGTTTGAGAAACTCTGAATGTCAAATTCCCCAAGGCTTCCTCCAGGGCTTCGTAAGGTAGTAATATGTAGGGAGTGAGAAGGGGGAGAAACAGAGGAAAAAGGAAATGGTATAAATCTGGAAAGGCTTTTCTTAACTGCTCAGATCAGCATTTCCGATAAGAGACAAACTGAAAATAAGTCAGTTGACGAAAAGACAGATTTATTTTTAACAGATCCTTTTGAAACTGAGGTAGCATCTGTCTAAAGATAGTATGAATTTCTTCATGTAAACACAGAAATCCCTTGCAATGTGAGGTCTCTTCATTCCCTTTGCTCAGCACCTCCCCTAAGTGTGTATGTAATACACCTCCGTTAAATGTATTAATTTGTATACATTGGTTTAAAGTAATATGAAAACTGTTGAGATGAACCCTTCTCTGCTTTACTTTTCTAATTTTCTTTTTATAAAAAAAAATAGAAGCATTAATGAGCTTAAGATGCTGGTGGCCATGGCCCATATTTATGTGCCTCTCTGTTGGCGATACAGCAAAGCCTCTTTGAACGCTTCCTTTGGATTGCATGGTTGTAGTAGGTGTGTACATTCTTACTTCTTAACAATCCTCCTCATGGGTTCTTGATTTTGTTGTACTAAGGTCTAGAATCCATTTCAGAGCTGTGGCCATGTTCAGTTCTGTAACCCTAGCTGGTCTTTTCCATGGATGTGACTGATGGGAAGCTGGTTTCCACTGTCCCTGTTGTATCTGGTGTCTACCCTGCTCGTGATCCTTAAGGGCTGTGGGTGTGTGGTAGGGAATTGAGTGGGGGATGTTTCTTTTATGGTACACAGGAAGCATGGCACTGAAAACCAGACTAGTGCCTGTATGCACACCCTACTTGTAATGCTGTGTATAGACAAAAATAATATTTTTCTCTTATTTTTAATACCTTTTTGAAGTTTTCCTGGGTGCTTCTAATGGGGCTAAAGCTATCTTTGATGGCTCTTTGATACCATCTTCCAAAGTAGAATTGAATAACAAACTTGCATAGATTTGTAGTTGCAGTTTGTCAGCTTCCTCTCTATCCACCACCAATATCCTCACTTTCCAGGAAATAAAGTTACTAAACCCCTCTGCTAACCAGGGCCACAATCAGAATGCCGGTGCTTGCTGTAAAACTTAGTGGAGAGCCCTTGTGACTGCACACAATGCTGATTCCTCTTCATAAAACCAGCTGTACCCTCATTGTGTGGGCCAGGGGTGGGGAAGAGAGAAGCTTTGAGCTAAAGTGATTGTTCTGAGTCTGTCTCTGCTGTCGCTGGGAGGGAAGTCACTGTTCTCCCTAACTTGCTGTCCTTTCCTTACTCCCAGCCACTGAATCCTGCCTCTGCTCACATGGGCTTGCGCTGTCACATCCCGCTATGAGCCAGCTGCAGAAAACTGTTTTCATGGTTGTTGAATTTGTTCTTTGATTCGATGTGTAGCTAAATAGACTTCTGGAGGGTTATGACAGGTGATAAAACTAGCACAAGAAGTGGCCCAAATATGTCCCGGGAAGGGGCTCCCCCTTTCCAGCGGCAGTGCCGATGCTTTGTTGCCACTGGTTCTGGTCCAACATTCCTATCTGTTGTCCACAGCCGTGTGCTCCCAGCCTGGCAGTTCCCACTCCTGCTTCAGCACACGGCCTGTTTTACCAGGTGATGAAACAGATCACCGAATGCCCTGGGAACGGAGGGGCAAGGGTTTGTTTTCATCTTGATCAGCAGTTTCCTGAGTCCAGACAACTAGGCGGACAAGAAGGGGCTGGTAGGGGACAGGAGCGAACACGTGAAGCGGTTGTTGCTTCAGCCAGCGTTGCTGATAAAGAGTTGCCAGCTGAGTAAGGGCCTGGTTTGGGGATCACTTCACACTATCCAGTGTGGCCTGAGCTTTGACCTGTAGTTTTAGCCCTGCGGAGTGTCAGGGAAAGGCTGTTGTCAGCTCTTTCTGCTCTCACCTTGTCTAGGCGGGGAGCAACTGTTCAGTCAGAGAATGGGAGCATTATTTTTACCCGTTCCAGACCATGAGTCGCACTGGTAGCAGCTGAAAGGCCCACTTACATGCTGGGTTTGACTGACTGGATTTCTTAGGTGATGGTGCCGCAGATGTACAGTAGGAGATTTTTCTCCCTTGTCAGCAGGTTCAAAATGACATGTGCTGGCTGTCTGCAGCTTGCCCAGTGTCCCTACAGCTGGAAATAGAACATGCCCAGAATGCACGATCTGTAATAGACTCCTAGAAGTTCTCTAGCATTTTTTGACATCCATAGGAATGCCTGTGTCCAGCGTACGATGTGATACGCAAGGTGTCTGCTTCCATCATGGACCACTATGTTTAGAACTTCCAGCAATGGGATTTTAGAAAACTGGGAGGCTCTGTGAAGTGAAAGGAATACACAGTGAATGTCGGTGCATTAGGAACAGGGGCAAGAACAGTGCCAGAGCTTCAGATACTGTTTGCGTTTTACTCAAGTGAACTGCTGGAGTTGTCAGGAGGGCACATCCTGTTGGTCCTACGACAGGGAGAAGTGTGAGTGCCTCTTAATGTTTCTAGAATTGTTGCTTGTTTCCTATAGTGTGCAGAATACTGCATTACATGTAACAAGAACACTTGGTTGCTATGAACATAGAAGAGTCAGAATGAAAACTAAGAAGCAAAAATGGCTTAGTACATAAGCAATTTATTTCAGTATTTGATACAGATATGTACAGTATGAAAGGAAATATAATGATTGATGTAAGCAAAGAAAGTTTCATTTTGTGTTACTTTTCTGTGTAGAGCTGAGCATCTTCAGGGAGCTTTCTGTTCCTTAAACTACAGCGTCATCTCAGTGTCCCCACCTTTGAGTCAGAATATTTTTCTGTATCAAAAGGATGCAGAAATACACTTGCAGCAGATTCCAGGTTTTACACATGGCTGTGTTTATGTGTGTGAGTAACCATGCTAGCACCTTGAAAGTCTGCGGAATAAGATTCAGAGCTATTTTTTACAGGAAAGGAGGAAAAGGTTGGTAAAGATGAAAGTCCAAAGATACCAGTCCAGTCTCATTTATAGAGTCTTGATTTTTTTTTTTTCTTTGCCAAATTCCACTTTACTCATGCTTCAGAATAGATAAAGAAGTAACTAGAAAACAGCTTAAGCATCAGACCTGCTATAATATTCCTGTATTTCCTCCATTATAAAAGCTAAGATCGAAAGGTTCAAAGACGGAAAAACTTGTTTCTGGTTCCATCTGAGCTAAAGCCAGATATTGATATGAGCTGTTCTGATTTCAGCCGTTTCAGGATTTGACTGTTCTAATAATTACACAAAGATCCTGTACATTGTCACTGCAGAAGATATGTGGTTTCTTTTTTCCAAGAGAAATATTTGGTGAATGTCCTTTATCTGTCTGTCTCATGGGGGGGAGTTTTTCTTTATAGAAAGAGTAACTTAATTTTAATTTTGCTTTCAGAACCTTGTGTTCAGTAGCCACTGTAAAGCAGTTACTGGATATTCGGATCACACGATACACCGAAGGAGATCAGCTACCTCATGCGTACGGTGCTGCCAGCTGACTGAGCTGCCGTCCTTCCTGTGCATCGCCAGCCCGCGGGTAAGTCCAGGCAAAGCTGTAAATTATGCATTCTCTATTGTGTTTTAAGTCTTGTTAGAATTGTGTCGTAGGAACAGGATGATCTATTAGTTTCTTTTGGTTAGTTGTCAGGATATCCTTTTGCTACTGCATTGAATAGTGGGATTTTTTTCATAGGGGAAGTGGCTGTAACGTGCACTGAAAGCAAAAGAAAGTTGTAAGATGGGCTCAACAGGAGTTATTCTGAGATATGTAGATTTCACTTTCTCTCCTAATATAAAAAGCAGGAAAATATAGAAGAGATTGTCAAGTAGATTATTCCCCAATAATCTAAGAGGGTGATACAAACAGAATGGGCTGTTTGCTCACCTCTGATGAGAAAAAGAGGCTGAGGGGCAATGCTTTTTTGAAAAGGATGTTCATTTTCTCTCATTGGGTCAGCTTATGCTCCAGAAAGGAAGCACCAAATTGCAGTATATAAGGACTACTCACATTGGCATTTTCTAAATCTTTTCAATATTAAGTGGCACTGCTTGGGATTGTCCATCATCTATTAGCTGAAATCAGAAATTACTTCAACGGAAGTTTCCTGGGCTGACACAAGAGCCCCTCATAAGTCTGTGGCTTTTGTTTTCATTCCGTGGTGCTGGATCTTGACAAAGGTGGGCAGGCAAGACTCTACTTGTCACCTCCTGCTCCTCGAGCTGAATTCATCTGTGCCTGCAGCTCGAGGGACCAGGAATCCAATGGAATTCTCAAAGGCACGTATCACCTCTTAGCCACAACATGCTACCTTGGTCCAGAATAAGCAGTTATTCTGAGAGTAAATTGTGAAAGCACCTTCTCTCTCCTTCAGATGCCTTTGATTTGTTGCCCATTGTCCTTAAATTTGCATTGCAGATCAATATGTCGGGTATTTCCTATACGTTCAGAAGGGTGGAGAGAGGCTCAGAAGGCTCCATAGGAAGGGGGAGAAAGACAAGGAGAGATCATATCTGACAGACATTCTAGTGAATACAAATTGCTTGTTTTGGCTTGGCTGGTGTGTAAAACTGATGCAATGGAGGCATGGCTTTTTTGTTTCTAGCAGTACAATGACTTAATTTTATACTTGTTAGAAACTTTTGGCAGGAATGAAGAAGACTTGAAGCAGCAGAAAGAGCACATATGTTCTCAGAAACCATAGCTTTCTGTTGTTGTTTGGCCTGTGATGAATTTTGGGAAGTTAATGGAGCGAATGATAGAAATAGGAGCATATGTTTCTGTAGCAGCTGGGGGTGGGGGGGTGTACTGGTGAGAAGGGGCAGTAGTTTTCTTTCTTCATAGGCAATTTTCCTGAGTACAGTCAGTAAAAAAAAAAAGCCAGTAACTTGGAGGATGAATCTGTATTCATTAAGAAGCTAACTAATTCAGTTTAGAGTAATACTGCTTGGTTTAGTTTAGCAGTTCAGTAGACCCCAGTGTGTCAGAGGTTTTGTGCTCAAAATTGGGTTTGAACATGTCAACATCTGAAAGGTTAACTTTGCGTGGAGATAAATGCAGGAAGCATTTTACAATTAGCCTGACTAAATTCAGTTACTGAATTTAAGGTGGCAATGCATCCGTATATCCCTATCATTATAGTTTGTTGATGTATTTCTGAACCACGGCTGTTACATTCGGTCGGTTTGACAAGAATGTATTGACACAGGACAGTTTAGTACTAAGGACTACCTGAACTTTTTGCTATGAGTAAAACCTCAAAAACAAACCTGGAAAAATCCCCAAACAGCTTAAAGTATTGTGCCATGACAAAAAAAAGAGAGAGGAGGAGCATGAATGAGCTTGAATGGAAGATTTTTGGTTTTTTGATCTGTTTTAGAAATGTGTCCATTTTTCTTGTGAGATCATGGAAAAGATGCAGAACTCTACCTTAGAAGTATGTGTATGCATTTGAAACAGTAAAAATAGCCCTATGTCCTCAGGTGTCTGTCAGGGTTACTTCCTACGTGGGAAGACTTCTTATTAATGTAGAAATTGCCCTGAGGCACACACAGTTTGTCTCAAGACTGTCTCCTACAAGCTCTTCCTTTAGGCACGTGTTACTGAAACGTAGCTTGTAGAATTTTAGAATGTGACTTTATTTTTCTTTTTAAAACCCTAGTGTACAAATCTCCGTACTGATGTCGGTAGATAAGCCGCATTTCTGTGTCAGAGATTAGTCTGCTTTATGTGTACTAACTGCTGGTTTTAGGTGTCCTGGAAATAAATATCACAGGTTGTCTGTGCCTGAAAGAGTATTTGTTGCCTTCTGTCCCGTATAGAATTATGAACTGAAATATGCTGATAAGTAGCGTCCTTTAAAAGAAACAACCAAAGTCTGTACCACTGTTGTGCTGCACATCGGTTGTTTGAGTCACCAGCCTTGAATGGTGAGAGGTTTTGCACTTCTCCTATAGAGGACTGTCCCCTTCTTCGGCTGCAGATGGCAGCACAAGATAGCACCAGCTCCAGCAGCCGGTGGGGGGGGAATGTCATACAATCATAGACTGGTGGGGGTTGGAAGGAACCTCTGGAGATCATTGAGTCCAACCCCCCTGCCAGAGCAGGACCACCCAGGGCAGGCCATACAGGAACAGATCCAGGTGGATTTGGAAAGTCTCCAGAGAAAGAGACTGCACCACCTCTCTGAGCAGCCTGTTCCAGGCTCCATCACCCTCCCAGCAAAGAAGTTTCTCCTCCTGCTGAGGTAGAGCCTCCTGGGTTCCAGTTTGTACCCGTTATTTCTTGTCCTATCCCAGGGCACCACGTGTAAGAGCCTAGCTCCTTCCACTTCACCCCTCGCCTTCAGAGATTTTTTTAACCATGAATAAGACCCCCTCTGAGTCTTTTCTTCTCCAGGCTAAACAGCCTCAGGGCTCTCAGCCTTTCCTTGTAGGAGAGATGTTCCAGTCCCTTCATCATCCTCGTAGCCTCTGTTGGACTCTCTCCAGAATTTCCCTGTCCCTGGGGGACTGGGAAACTGGGGAGCCCAGCACTGGACACAACACTCCAGATGTGGCCACACCAGGGCAGAGTAGAGGGGGAGGAGAACCTCCATCTGCTGCACATACTCTTCTTTATGCACCCCAGGAGACCGTTGGCCTTCTTGGCCACAAGGGTCCATTGCTGTTCCTTGGAGAGCTTTGTCCACAAGCACTCCTGGGCTTAATACCTTTTACTTTGAGTTACCTGGTAACTGTTCAGAGAGGAGCAGCCCAGCATCTAAGATCTCAGGCAGTCCGTCCTGAGGTATGGGTTGCTCCCTTCATCTTACAGTTCTAAAGTGCAATATTTAAAAATTGTTATCAAACCAATTCCTACCCTTTCTCAGTTCTCCAGAAGCTCAGCTACTTGCCGTTCTCCACCAAACCCCACAGACGTCCATCCATGTTGCTTCTTCTGTCTCCTTGTTCAAAATGTGAAAACTTTCACAAGTTTGATTTCTTTTGTGTTCCTTTGCATTTCTTATGGCACTTTTCATAGTCCCTCAGGTAGTGTGTTCATTTTGCACAGTGTTTGCACTCATGACAGTGTTTTTAACTGGCATGAATCTACCCAGATGAGATTTTTAAAGTGGTGCTTCTGAAATAAAAGCAACAATGACTGAAGTAGTGATTTCTTTCCTTCCTATGTTGGTGAAGAAACCAACAAAGCATTGCGAATTTACAGCTTTTCTGTTTTAAGCCCCTGCTGTTAATTGTCTATTATTAATTTCTAGTTTCATTTGTAAATGAGTTTACAATATGTTATTAAATCTCTTGAGAGTATTTGAAAGTTTCTAGTAGCTTTGTGTTGTAAATTAGGTTATAAATAGCTTTTGTAAATGCTTACCCCAGAATCTTGGCCCGAAAGAGATTTATATTCCTAAAAGACAGGAGGAAGAAGTTGGCTGTCTGCATTTTTATTTGAAAGATTCTCGTACTAGGTAGTGATTTGTTGTGTGTTTATATTTGAGTGTAAGTGTTGTAGTTGTTGTATTTAGGGTTTAAATCTTGACGGAGTATTGTAAGAAAAACCCAGCAGCCCAGGCTGCACTGGTGCGTACCACGGCTCTGTTACGCTTTGGCCTTATTGCTTCAATATCTCAAAGTTGTCCCTTAGCCTGGTGCAGGAGAGCTAAGAAAAAACTCTCAATTGTACAAGGGACAGCCTTGTCTGCTGCAGTGGACTTGGAGGCATTGGGCTGACGTGGCCCCTCCACACTCTGGCCAGATTTGGGTGGATGGGGCAGAGCAGGGTGAGCTGAAGCACTGGAGCCGTTCCAGAATAGCTCACATGGTGTGAAATCACAGTTCCTGTGTTTGCAACACTGCTGTGGCCAGCTGGGTTGTATGTACTGAAGCAGGTAAAAGGGCAAGGGATTCATGGAATGGCCAGAAGAAAAAGCTCGCCTTGTGCTCGCTCACGTTGTTTCTGTGACCCACTTCTAATCAAATCAGCTGTCGAGTCCAAGAAACGTGCTGTTCCAAAACAAGGCTGTTTTCCTGTTCTTTTATTTTTTTTCATTTCTAATTTATGTATCTTCCTAATTCTAAATCATCACACAAATTTCTGTTAAGGACAATATGTAAATGCCGTCTATGCTAGGGAAATGATTGATTGTCAGGGGCAAAACTAAAATAAATTTAACTATCTACAGAAAAGGAGAGATGTGAAGATACTATTCTTTTACTCTCAGCTTTGCTCTTAGTTGTGTAGCAGTTGGCACAAGACACTGTTTATTAAAAGGCGAGTAGCCCATCCTTGGTCATTCACAGGACTTTTGTGGTGTGGGGAGATGTTGCATCTTTGCTTATTTTAAGTCGGTCTAAGATTGTTTTTTTTTCATTTGTACATATCAATAATGACTTGACTTTTAAAATTTGATTCTGTGGGAAGGTACCCAAACTGAGGGTTAGGGGATGAGGGGAAATCAGGAGAAGAATCTTGTTATTTTAGAAGAAGAAGAATTCTGAAGAGGAATCTTGATGATCATTTTACTTGTAGGTAACAGCTGTGCCGCTGGAGTTCTACTGCAACGACCGAAGTGCAGAATACGAGCGCAGGGCACTGAAGGAAGGAGGAAGTCTTGAAGCAAAGCAGTGTGTGCTCCATGGAGCCCCTGAGCTGGCAGCTGAGTGGCTGAAGCAGTGCTCTCGCTTCTTCCCAGAGTATCCAGGAGGGCTCTTAGGAATCAGGCCTCAGAATGGCTGGTCTTTTATCAGGATACCAGGTAAGTTTGGAGGTTATCGGGGAACAGAGATGAGATAAATAAGACTATCTGCTTGTTTATGGGCTTTTTTAGGGGAGCAGGGTGGTTGTGTGTTTGATTTTGCTCCTGAGTGAAAGTTAAATCTAGCATCTTAAAATAAGCTGTGAGTTCATATCGTCTGTCTGGAGTAAAGCTGTCAGTGGATGCTGAACAAGTCTAATGCAAACTTTTCAAATGCTTACAAACTTTCCTTAGCATGTTAGCCCTCCACATGACTGTGGATGGATTTGCTTACTAAAGCACAGGCTACTCTCACAACCAAATGCTATTTTGAGGTTGGAGATAGAAAGATTGCAGGAAAAGTACGTCATGCCTTGCCCTCCTAGTGTATTGGAAGACCTTTGTATTGACCTAAGAGATATTTTGTTGGCCTTTCTAGTGAAAGGATAAACATAATTTTTAGCAGTCTGCCATGAAAAGGGTGGTTTGGCAGACCAAGTTCAGAGGAAATTGGCCTGGAAAACAAGGCATGAGAGATTTACTGAATTTCAGCTGGAATAAAGAAGACTTGCTCATATTTCCTGGTAAAGTGGGAAAAAGGCACCAGTGTGCTAGTAAAGTAAATGCCCTTCATTTTTTCCTAGAATTAGACTGAAGCAATCCAAGATGAGCTAGATGTTGATTGCTAATTCTGCAGTGACTTCATGGGCTGGTCAGAAGATGGTCCTGAGCAGTGAGCAGAGCTCTGCAGAAAGTACTAGAGATCTGAGAGATAGCCAAGAGAAAAAACAGCTTACACTGCCAGATGCTCAGTTATTCCCAGACCCTTTTGGGTCAAGGATGTTTGGCAGGGGAAGTTAGTACACTGAAAGGAAAATGGCCTTTTGCTTGATACAATCAGGTTTAAGAAGGTATCTCATAAGTACTTGGAGTCATTTGAAGCCTATCTCTATGTAATGGAGAAACTGTTTGTCATGAGCTTGTACTAGATGAATGAATGTTCAATGACAGCTGATTATTTTATAGTTTTTTCAGGAATTCCTGGAGTTATTTTATCATTTATTTGCAAAGAGGAAATTAAGTGCGGTAGTAGAAAGGAGGGAAATAGTGGAGGGGTTAATTAGGGTAGAAGGCGTGAATAGAGAAATGAAGAGTAAGCAGTGTAGACTAGAGACCACATTGCAGTCTCTCAAAGACTTCCATTTTAAGCTGACGACTTTGTCATCAGCAAAAATTTGTAGAGGAATAAAGATGGGGTGTGAAGAGCTTTCAGGAGTAAGTGCAAGGGTAGGCAAATTGTTGTCAAAGCACAACAAAGAATTTGATTGAGAAGGTGATTGGGATGAGTGTGTCGTGCAAAGCTGGCTTAATTTAGGAGGCACTGGAGCTAAAAACTGATTTTTAAAAAAGTAGCTTTGTACAACTATTTTATTTGGGTGGAAAGTAGCATTGAAAGCTAAACTTACTCTAAGAGGAGAGGGCACATAGGACAACAGGACAGCTGTGTCACAGGGGCACAGCACGTAGCGTGAAGTGACTGCTGTGCTGAAGGAGCTGTTTGCAAGTCCAGCAAGTGTCAAATGGAAGAGGAGGTGTGAAGGTCTGCAGCAAAGAGGTGACAAGAAAAAAAGGGGGTACCTCTTTCTCCTAACCCTGAGCTATCCTCTCCCAGCCTCAGCGTTCCCAGTGCCCTGGCAGCAGGCTCAGCTGCGATCACTGTGGGAATCTCTTGAGGCTTTTCCTGTTCTTTGAAAGAAAAATGGTCACGGATTAAATGGCAGGAAGTGTCTGAGTCCTTTTAGCATCGATAAAAAGCACCGGCCTCGCTGGCTGTTTACTGTGAGAGCCAGCTAGCTCCTCACTGACCCCATTGTGCCGTGCAGACTGTCGGGAGGGGAACCAGGGGTGTCAACTGGAACCCAGACTTTATCTCTCTTTCCTCTGCTTTTTGCATGTCCAGGGGCACCTTTTCTCATTCTCCAGAGAGCAGCGAGCCCAGCTACAGTCATCGGCCAGAGCTCCTGACAAGGATTATTTTGAGTCATAATCGTTTGTAACTGTTCTTCCCAGGCCATAGGATGCCACTGTATCCTCTGGCAGATAATTTATGTCTATATCCCTGTATGGCTGGAGGCAGGATCTTTTTAATTTTTTTTCCAGGTTGAAAGCCATGCACTGTGATTTGACAGTTACTTTCTTTTTGGTCTGATTCTCTTTTCTTGTTTATTTTGTACACCAAAAATTATGTCCTAGGGAAGGTTCTTTGACATGCAGTCCAGGACTTCTATCTTCTTAAAATTTTTAAAGTTCCTTTGACGCTATTAAAAAAAAAAAAAAGTAAAGCATTGTCATTGGAAGATTTCACTGACCATTAAAAATGGAAAATGTAGAATTTCAAAATTTGGAAATCCCATTTGAAGAAGTAGATGTCCTTTTTCTTCCCCTGAGGTGAAAGGGAATGAGAAATAGAAGTGAGAGAAACCAGAGATGAAAGATACTTCCCCCCGCCCC